>VYXB01007512.1:101845-186513 GCA_013397135.1 Pachyramphus minor
CAGTCTTTCCCCTGCTGGAGGGAGGCGGGGGGGAAGCTCCCCCATCACCTCAGCTCTTCTCCTGCTAGAACTGACCTTGAAGCTGCTGGTTATCTCAAGTCCTCTCTGCTCTCCGCTGGGCTGGAATCTTTTCGCAGCCAAGTTCCAGGTGGGCAGCTTCTGTCTGGAGTTTGTTTCTCCACTGTTACACATCCCAGCTGGAGCGACTTCAATGCCATGCCTGCCCCCGGCCCAAGGCTGGAGAGGAGAGCGCTTGGCCCCCCCACTTCAGGGGTCCTGCTGCCTCCCTCCTACATTGCTGCTTCTAATTTCTTCTGCGCAAAACCGCTTCTCTTCCGTTTTCTTAAATATGTCATTAGCAGAGGCGTTCCTAAAACTTTTGATTGGCTTTTTCTCTGGAAATCTACCTGGGCCTGACCATTTCAGCCCAGGGGGGGCTGGTAAAACCACAACACCATCCCTGAATTTGCATGGCTGTCACAGAGACAGATAATTTCTTTGTGGAACTTCAGTGTCTGATGGAAAAATACCAGAGAAGACCCCCTTTTTCAAATCCCAAGGTGAATTTTAATATTTTACTAGAAAAGAATTTGTTGTTATACCAATAAGGTGCATTCAAAGGCTTAATTAAAATAGCAATCAGTATTGCCCTTCATAATACAAATGTGAATTACATAAAAATGGGACACTGATGAAGGTAATAAAGAACTGGCAGAGGAATTCCTCTACCCCTATGCCTAGGATTTTAATTATCTGCTACTTTGTTTTCACTGGAGAATATGTGCACAGTAAACAACAAATAACCTCTCTGCATCTTTGCATTAGAGAGAACATTTTAGAGTGGAGTATCAAGCACATTGGAAATAGAGTTTATTGTTTGCATTCAAAAAGAAACAAGGGAAGAATAGAAACAGTTTGATTGTCCAACTTCTCCACAGTGAGATCTAATTCTAGCAGGACACAGAAACCTGACAAAGGTCTTCTGATAAGAGAAGCAGGTTCAGACTTGTGAGTTTTGCTAGCCAAGATCCCATAGAACGACAGAATAGTTAAGGCATCTATCCGTCACAGATATCTACAACAGTGCTTTGCTATATCTGTTGTCAAAACATAAATGCCTAATCAGGGGGCAGGATGTTTCTGAAATAAATACCCTCACATTTGCAACCAAGTCTTCGTTCCTACCTTGGTATTAGCAAGAAAATATTTTATATCATTAACATATACTGTTTCTATTTTGCTTATCAGGAAGTTTTGCATGCAAACATGAAAAGGGTTTTCTATGTGGATTACCTGAACATATCTAGTGCATCCTCCTGGAAGATATGTCAGGGCATGTGGATGACAGGGTGTTAATTAGAGACAGCCAATTAGAGGTGTCAATTAGAGACAGGCTTCACCAAGTGTGAAATCCAAAGAGTTGCCATCGACAGCTCAGTGCCCAAATGGTGATCAGTAACAAGGGGTGTCCCTCAAGGCTCCCTGTTCTGACCAGTACTGCTCAATATCTTTATTAATGACACAGACAGTAGGATTGAAAGCACTCTTAGAAAGTTTTCTGATGTGACACCAAGCTGAGTGTCAGTTTCTTTGATGAACATGCACTTGCAGCCCTGATAGCCAGCTGCAACCTGGACAATTCTGCTCCTCTACTGTGTTCTTGTGAGATGCCACCTGGAGTACTCTGGCCAGCTCTGGGGTCCTCAGCATGAGAAAGACATGGAGCCAGTCCAGAGGAGGGCCACAAAAACCACCAGAAGGCTGATTCACCTTGCTTATGAGAACAGTCTAAGAGAGTTAAGGTTGTTCTGCCTGGAAAAGAGAAGGCTTTAGGGAGACCATATAGTAGCCTTTTAGTATATGGAGGGTTCTAATAAAGAAAGATGAAGAGAGACTTATTACTGAGGTCTGTAGTGACAGGACAAGGAGCAACAGCTCTAAACTGAAAGCAGGTAGATTTAGGTTAGATACAAGGAAGAAATTTTTTTTTACCATGCTGGTGGTGAGACACTGAAACAGGTTGCCCAGAGAAATGGTGGATGCCACATCACTGGAAGGTTAGGGCTTGGAGCAACCTGCTCTAGTGAAAGGCATTCCTTTCACTTTCAGAGAAGATGGAACATGATGATCTCTGAGGGTCCCTTCCAAACAAAACCATTCTATGATTCTATGAAAAAAGACATATTTCCAGTCCTGAAACAAATCAGCTTACATAGAAATATGTCAGTTTGCCTAAACTGATGGTCTGGACTGGTGAGCCTTTCTTGGCTTCTGAGCATTTATTTCTCTAGGCATAAATAATTAAACTATTTTAGGAAGAATGAAAATAACAGTGCCTAATTGAATGAGTCTTGGGAAGAACTGACCTTATTTATTTACCTTCTTTATAAGGTGAAGAGTACACTAAACCTATTGGGAAATTGTTCAGATTCTCATCCTATCTCAGGACAGGATCTTGTTTCTGTTATCTTTCCTCCTCACTACTGTCTTATTTTTTTTCCAATTGTTGTGTCCTTTCTCAAACCAGATTGTAAGCTCTCCAGGGCAGGGACTGTGGCCTCCTATGTGCAGGCTAAGTGATGCTCACAGTGGGGCACTGAGTCTGACTATTACTTTTGGCCACTGCTGCAATATGAAGAGCAGCACTGAATATAGAATGCTACACTGAACAGATGCAACATTTAGAACATGTGAAAATACTCATGCAGCTGTGTGTGTTATTGAACAGAGCTGACACTCAGCAATTCTAACTCAAATAAAACACCCATGGTGGTTTTCCCTTTGGTCTAAACTTCATCATAATATTTTGTCTTACATACCAATATTATGAACTCCTTTACTGTTCTACTTTTTAGTAGATCCTTTTTGAAATACATTCCTAATCAAAATCCTGTTTTCATCCACAGGTGATTGTCAGACTTTGCTTTAGATATTCTCAGTGATTGGGAAAATTATTTGAAGTAAAATATTAGGTCATGCAGTTAGATCGAAAGGAATGTTTATAAAAATATGTTGAAGGTATATCAGAGCAACGACTGTAATATTTACTTTACCAACCAGGAGTAGAAAAAAAATTGTATACTTAGAAAGTGCTTGTTTGGCTTTAATGAGCTGAAATAAAAGTTGACATTATATGCTCTTTTTCTCTCACAATCAACAGACTCAAACAGCTACTAATTGAAGACTGTTCTTTGAGGGCAAGCTCGAAACCTGTCATGGTATGCCAGGTTGATTTCACTGGATTTATTCTATCTGAGTTGAAGCCTCACAGAGTAATTGGTTTAAAAATGGTTTAAACTGCACTGCATGTGTGTCATTTCAAAGCATTCAAAACTATCTCAACATTCCACATCATGTAGTCAAACAGAGACTTCCATGAAAATAGGTACATTATTCAAAAATGTATACATTCGATTGTATACTGCAGTGACAGAGGTGGTTGCTACCCTTAACTGAGAAAGTGAAGCCCCTTCTCCATCCCTCTAGCTGACTTGTGTTGTGTCCCTGTGACATATGTCTATGTGGTGTGACAGCATGAGGAGAGGCAATGGGCTGATGCTGATAATAGGGCCTACAAAAGAATAGTCAATGGGCTGAGGGAGTGGACAGATGACAGTCTTGACTCTGGTGCAATACTGAATTCTCTGTAGCACTGAAAGCAACAGGGAAAAGCTGCGGTTTCACAGAGTGGCTGGTTTTGTACAAGTTATCTGTGTGGTGACACTGGGATCATCATGTGAGAATGTGAGCTGGGGAAAAACAGGAACAAGTAAACCATATACTTATCTTCCCCAATAAATCTACAGTTTAGAAAAACCCAAGTAGTTTTTCTTTTGATCTAGTTTCACCTTGGTAATTTCTTTATGTAGTTGTTCTTGTTTAAAAAACTTTATGTATGTATCTATCTATATAACATTGTATCCAGGTAAAAGTGCCATTCCCTTGAAGTGCTCAAACAAAATCAAATTCTTGGATCTACATAGACCATCATTAAAAAAATACATACAGTCCTAACCTTCAGGAGATTTTACACTTCTGGTCACCTCCATCACAGGGGCAGCTATTCTGCAGAATGGAGTCCTCTCAGTCATAGTATGACAGACTGCACCTTCTAGCACAAAAATCTGAAAGGACTGTAGGGAGTTGTGACTGTTCCTAAATTTTCTGCTTTTTCAAGTGGAAGGTTTCTGTGCCTGCTCCACTGAAGTCAAACTTTTTAGGGGAAGCCAGAAACAGTTTTTCCAAAGTGTAATGAGAAATCAGTAAGGAGAAAGAAAGTCTTCACTTGGTGGCATGGTTTTACTCATTGTCATATACCTCTTGAAGAATGAAGAGCAGAGACTATAGACACTCCTATAGGGCTTCTCTAGGAATCATAATAGCAGAAGACACTCCATAGGAAGACAGAACATGATTAAACATTGGTGAGTTTAAGAAGCAAAAATGTTGCTCTAGGAGAATGAAGCTTATTGAATGTCTGGTTCCAGAAGCAAACGATCCCCCCACACACATGCAAGAAATACAGCGTTTTGTGGATAAAAGTTTTGTAGATAATATTGAGTTATAATGAACAACTCCCTTGGAAATTAATTGAGTTACACCAGACTGAGACTTTGGAGCTGAGAGCAGAGCATTTAACATGTCTGTATGTGTCCTGTGATGTACTTTTTGAAGAATGAAAATTCCTCTAGATACTGTATTTTCCACATTTAGTTCATAAAATCATAAGGCATGCTGAGCTGGAAGGGACCAACAACATAACTATCAGGTCCAACTTCTGGCCCTGCACAGGACCACTCCAAGAACCACACCATGTGCCCGAGAACATTTTCCAAATGCTTTTTGAACTCTGTCAGGCTTGGTGCTGTGACCACTTTCCTGGGGATCCTGTTACAGTGCCCAACCACCCTCTGGGTAAAGAACCTTTTCCTGATATCCAGCCTAAACCTCCCCTGATTCAGTTTCATGTTATTTCCTTGAGTCCTGTCACCAGCTACAAGAGTGAAGAGAGATCAGTACCTGACACTCTGTTTCCCCTTGTGAGGATGCTGACGATCACAATGAGGTCTCTCCTCAGTCTCCTCTTCTCCAGGCTGAACAAACCAGGTGACCTCAGCCGCTCCTCACACAGCTTCCTCTACAGACTCTTTACGATCTTTGTGGACCTCCTTTGGTAACTCTCTGATAGCCTAATGTCTTTTTTTGTATTGTGGTGCCCAAAATTATTTGTTGTAGGTCTGGCTTTGGATTTCACTTTGCATTAAAATTATAATGGTTACCAGCAAAACTCTCCAGTTGTAAAACTTTGTATAATTAAAGTTTAAGTTTGAATATGATAGGAAGTAGAACCAGAGGACAATCTGAAAGTCCTGAGCTAAGAAGAAAAAGGTTCTGTATTTCTCAAACGACTACTTGCCTTTCCTTCATTACTGCACTGTCCTTAAAAGTTAGTATTTGCCAAAGACTGAAAAACATCAAGTAGCAACTTTGATTTGTGTTACGTCATGGAAGATTCAAAAGCATGTTATAGAAATCTCTTCCGTCACTGTTCTTTGCACATTACTGAGGAAGAGCACCTCATCTCTGTTGAAGTGTTAGTGAGCACTGTTGATCAGAAAGAAAATGAAATATTCTTTTATAGAAACCTCTGAGGAAATCTGTAAGTAAAATTACATGTGTAAGAATTTGCATTTTCAAAATTTTAAAGTCAGGAAGGACCTGTACAGTCTGATCTTCTGCATAACACAGGCAATGGAATTTCACCCAGTAATTTCTGCACAAAGGTCATAATTAGTTTCTGAGCTAAGATATCTTTTTTAGAAAGACAGTCTTGGATTAAAGAGGTCAAATGATAGAGAGCTCACCACAACCAAAAGTCAGCTGATGCAATAGGTTTTTTCCTTCCCTATAAAACAAAACAAAACTGTGCCTTGTTTATAATTTGAATTGAACACCTCCACTAAAGTTGTCATTCAGGACATCATCTGTAGTAAGAAAAGACCTGCTAACATAAGCATGAATGTTTTTTAGCATGAAAGGTGTTGATGGCAGAATTAAGAAAAATAAAACAAAGTTTTGTTCACTGTTCTTGCTCATTCATCTTTATACAGTCCTTCACTTTGTTCTGCTGGCTGCTTGCTTCATGAGGGAATGTCAGGGTTAGCCTGAAGAGCTGCCACAGCTTTGAAACACCTTTTGAAATGAACCTTACCATTATCTGGCCTTTGGCTGTCCTTCCCAGTTTTTCCAACTGTGAGAAAGGGGCATGCTGCTGTAAGGCAACAGTTTTGGACGCAGCCTCGGGTGAGCTGAAAATGTATTTATCTAGCTTTGCATTCTTTCTGCCAAATGATGGAGGGCTTCTGGACTAAGAAAACCACTAGTGAGTGTCAGTTGGGTGGGAATAAACCCACTAACCTCCACCCCCAACAAGCATTTTGGGAAGTTTTTGTATCCAAACATCTGAAGGCAGTCTGGCATCTTTTTCTCAAGGAGTTATCAAACACATTAATTAAAAGAAATTGCTAAGTCTTCTCTTTTGTTAAATGGTTTTTGCTTTCTGAAGACTGGGATCAGAATGAGTACTGCATCGCCTGAAAAAAATCGAATTTCTTCACCACTCAAAATTTATATTCAGAACACACAATCATAGCTGGAGTTTATAAAATTACATTGAAAATGCACATTGTAGTTAAAAGGCATACTGGGTGGAGGGACTTCTCAAAAATAGCCTGGTACCAGGGGACCACAAAGCTCTAAGTACTCATCATGATTTGAAGCTCTTGCTCAGGGTTAAAATATGTCAGGTAAACTATATCCCATACCTGAAGGAACTGGCCAGATTCCTTTCTTTGGGGTCAAACAGAGGCCAGAAAAATGGACAGATTTCCACAGCAATTAGTGTGACCCAGTCAGTCATGCCTCAACTATGCAGTCTCACTGAGTCCTGTGCACCTCCATGCTCCATGTGATGACATACTTACTGAAAAGTACTTCTTCCAAGAAGCCTGCAAATAAAAAGAGATTACTGGCACATTCCTTCCTGTTCTTTTGAATCATTGGCTACGTAGCATCTAGAGAGCCCCTCTTACACCACTGTGACAAATTTGCCTTCATTTTAATTTTGCTTGCTGTGGCGGCACCTCAATTGTAAAACTAATGCTCTCATAAACAATAAAGTTTGTTCTGTTTAAGAATATAAGATTTAATTCAGTAATGTTCTATGACAAAAAAAAAAAGGTCATGTTATTATTCATATCACATGAAATCATGTTTTTATAAACTATACAGATACTTACAATGCATTATGTTGTAAGTATGTTCCAAGCAGTGAACAAACTGTGAATGTTAAGTGTGAGATAGCAATACCCTTGAGAAACACAAACTCAACTCATTCGAACGGGTAAAATCCTAAGCACTGAGGTTAAACCATAAAATGTGGTGGATAGTTTCTCACTGCAGTAAACCACTAGACTATTAGGTATGCAGGCAATATGTGTTTGTTTGCTCCCGTGGATACTGAAACTATTCTGAATTCCTCAGGACTTTAAATATTATGTTATAAAATATTAAACCAATACCTTTAGGACAAAAACAGAATCCAACACATGCCACCTAAATTACTAAGGTTAAAAAATAAAAAATCAGGACTTGAGCTTCTGAAGAATATTTTTTTTTGATGGAACATATTTCCACTTCAGCTATAAAAAACCTCCAGTATAAATCCCTGCACTTGTTTATACCTGAGAATAATGATGTAACTTATTCATTTGCTTTTGGAGAAGGTTATTTTTGTTTCAGCTGAAGCAACTTTTTTTTTTTTTTTATTGCAGCATCTTTGAAGTTAACACTTTACCCTGTCTTCTTAAAGGAAGCTTTCTGTTAAACAAAACTGAGAAAATTATGTGCCTCAATCCAGCAGGACAATTTGTTGTTGTTTATGTCTGCAGTGGACTTAACAGCAACACATACTGCAACAAGCCTTCTTTCTGGGGAAACCAAACAAATGCTGTCCTCCTTTTGTTAATGAACACATAGATTTTTCAGAGTTCACCAAAAGTTAAACATTCTGAAAGAGACTACAATGAATTAAATAGGCTTCTTAAAAAGAATATGTGTTGGGAAAGAAGCAGTTCAGAGTGCATTCATGCGAAGATTGTTGTGAAAGCAATTTCTTAGAACAGATCTTTGCAATAGATTTTTCACTTCAAAATGATGATTGTTGGTTTGTTGGTTGCTTTTTTGTTTTTTTTAATGCAAATTTCTGTGGCATTAATTCTGGGAACTTCTCCAATTAAACACATTCTTCCATTTAGCCCAAGAGGAAATTCTCAGCAGCAATTGGGAACTTATTTTTATTTTAGCAAGATTGATGTGGAAACCTTTGTTTTGTTTTGTGAGATCCTTGGACCTATTGTGTGCAATGCAGTAATATTTAGCCTCAGAACTGCAACTTCTTCAGAGCCAATGATGGTGCAAATAAATATTTAGCCCTTGATTAAAAAGAAGAAAATGTCATATCATTCAATAATGTGGGCCTTTCTAGCTATCAACAGTATTCTGTGTGCTCATTGCCCTCTCCTGGTTTCATCTGGTAATTTTTCAGGTTTAATATATCCAAAGTGGGCCTCCAGAGAACATGATGCATCCTTTGGACAGAATTTGTACCTTTCCCAGTCCAATCCCTTGTGAACATGTTTTTTCAGTAGTACAAATGACCCCTCTCATAGGTGTACTGGTACCAGGCTAAGAGGCATCACTCACGTCAGACTTGGTGAGATGTTTGCTTCTTGTGCTGCTGTGGTACCTGTCTGTGTCACTGACGGGCCATGCAGGCAATGCTTGATTTTTTTTTTTTTTAATGCTTTTGGTAACGTCCTGACTGAAATACTTATAATGACAGGAAGCTGTTGTGAGATAATAGATCGTTATAGGTAGGGATGTCTCAGAGGGCAGAAGCGCATGTTTCTTCATGAAACACGAGGCCCAGTTTCAGCAGCTTGCTCAGGTCAATGCCCAGATGTGTTCCAAGTGTCTCCAGGGATGAAGATCCCTCATGCTTTCTGGGCCTGTTTAAGTGTTTCACAACCCTTGCAGCAGATACATTCTAATTTCATGAGATTGTTCCTTAGATTTCATTTCATAAAGGAGAAAACTGATGTAGGCAAAGGAACAGTAGAGGTTAAAAGTCATGTCTGGTGCAGAGAAGGGAAAAAGTAAGAAATTTTTTTAATACTCAAATATATGTACATTCCCAAGTTTACACTAAAATGATTTGGTTTGGGGTTTTTTTTTGTGTTTTTTGGGGTTTTTTTTGTTTTGTTTTTTTTGTTTGTTTGTGGTTTTTTTGGTTGTTGTTTTTTTTTTTTTGTTTGTTTGTTTGTTTTTTTTCCCACCAGCATTCACCTACTGGGTAATGTAGAGGGCACAATGCTGAAGCTGTGAACCAAACTGAGAAGCTAATGGAAGAGAGAACACATATGTATCTAGTGATCTAAAAGCAGCTGTGCTCAGGATGACTTCAGTCTGTTGACTTCTCCAGGTTAGGAATGTGTTCCTGAGGTGGATCTCCTGAGACACATGCCTCCCTAGCCATCCTGTGCTGGGCACTGGCAAGGGCAGCATATGTTACAACAGTGACATGTTACAGCAGTCTTACGTTAAAGCTGGGATCTGAGTTCCCATGTTTATAAATTTGAAGGAGATCATCTTGGATTGCCATATAAACTGAAGTGTGTGTTACTGGTATGTATATCCTGTGCATGTGTCAGGAGTTTGTTTTCACCTGCACTGTAAACATATATTATTATGTGGATATTTTATTTTTACATATATTTATTTTGTGTGTGTATGTTATGGATTTATGTACATATGTATTAAATGTAAACATCATCACTACACTTTATTTAGAAAGTTATTCTCTGACTTGCTGTCTGCTGTTTCTGTGAAATTAAAATGCTGGTATAGTAAAAGAGACTTTGAAGACCCATACCTAGGCAAAGACTCTCTCAGCCATGGAAGTATGAGGGACAGCAAACAAGCCAGGTGTCTTGCAAGGGCATCTTCATAAGGGTCACGTCAGCAGCAAGCATGGGGGTGAAACTGAGACACAGTACTAAATCATTGCAGATTTTTCTCCTTTGAATGCCAAGGCCCTGTGTTTTATAACGCAAAATTGGTATTTTTAATTTACCAAGTCATTACCAGTTACTCGCTCTGTTAGAAAACTTGCATAAAGATCTACAATTATTTAAGCAAAGTTTTGGATTTCACAAATTCATCAGCTTTCACAAACATGTGGATGCAATGTTGTCATGAAAGCCAGAATATTGGGACATTCTTGAAACTTCACTTTTCCTTTAGCTATGTTATTTATTAATCTCCATTGAAGATAATTCCATGCAGATCCCAAACTGTCCAGGAGGAATGTTGGTGGTTCCAAGACCTCCCAGGAGTAAGAGAAGTCTTAAATTTCTGGGATGAGGCTTAAACTGACTGTTTAGACTAAAGAATTTGTCTAAACTTCATAGGGCTCCCAAAATAATCTGCCTGCCAGATTTAACAGACATTCTGGTAGGTTTCAGTGAAAATGTCCACATGCTGGAATCTGGCTTTTTACAACATGGTAACACTAAAAGGAGTTAGAACTTCTGACTGTCCTACAGCTACAGATATACAGTGACTATTAGCGTACTAGCCACGAGGCATCATATGCTATGTTATTCTAGGTATGTGCATAGCCAGAGAATGAAAGAGCACCTCATGTGTCAGGTAGAGGGTGTGAATATCTAAGGCACATCAGCGTGTTAGAGTTCCAGGTAAGGTAGTCTTGTAGTTTAAATGGAAGATAAAGAGCTATTCCAGCAGTGAATACATGTAGATTATTCATTATGTATCTGCACACCTCAGAACAGCAAATCCAGGAAAAACTTCAGGGCTTTTAAGGGGAAATAATGCATGAAAACTGTTAGAAATGTAAGCATCACTTTGCAATTCCTTTAGTAAATTTTCATGTTTGTACAATAGTTTTTCTGCTTAGATTCAGTATATAGATTTAATTTCTATAAAAACAATAATGTTCCCTGGTGAAACCAACTCAAATTCATCAACAAAAAATTTTGTGTCGTTTCATATCTATTTCCCACATTGTTTTTTACTGTGTATATAGTTTATAATTTAAATTGGCTTTTGTCATCACCATCAGCCTATTTACTCTTTGGCAAGGTCGTCTTTTCATAGAATCATAGACATGTAGAATCATCAACATTGAAAGAGTCCTTTAAGATCATCAAGTCCAACCAGCCTAACCACTGTAACCCCTAAAACACTAAACCACATCACCCAGCACCAGATCCAGACACCTCTTAAGCCCCTCCAAGGATGGTGACTCCACCATCTTCCTCAGCAACCTATTCCAAAGCCTGACCACCCCAGCAGAGTAAAATTTTTCTAATATCTGAGTTGAATCTCCTCTGTCTCAGTTTAAGGCCATTTCCCTTAGTCCTCTCACTGCAGGCATGGTAGAAGAGACCGGCCTCCACCTCACCACAACCTCCTTTCAGGTCATTGTAGAGAGTGCTGAGGTCTTCCCTGAGCCTCCTCTTCTCCAGGTCTCTCAGCTGTTCGCCTCTTTCTAAAGCGAGGGGCCCAGAACTGAATGCAATACTCAAGATGTGACCTCACCAGTGCCGAGTACAGGGTAGATAATCACTGCCCTAGTCCTGCTGGCTACACCACTCTTGGTACAGGCCAAGAGGCCATTGTCCTGCTTGGCCACCTGGGCACACTGCTGGCTCATATCCAGCTGGCTGTCAGCCAGCACCCCCAAGTCCCTTTCTGATGAGCAGCTCTCAGGCCACCCCACCTCAAGCCTGTAGCACTGCATGGTGTTGCTATGACCCAAGTGCAGGACCCAGCACTTCACCTTGTTGAACCTCATGGAGTTGTGCACAGCCCATTGATCCAGTTGTCTCTGTAGAACCTTCCTGTCCTCAAGCACATCAACACTCCCAGTCAACCTAGTGCAAATTTATTGAGGGTGCACTCAATCCCTACATCCAGATCATCAGTAGAGGTGTTAAACATGACCATCCCCAAAACTGAGCCCTGGGGAACATTGTTAGTGACCGGCCACCAACTGGATTTAGCTCCATTCTCCACATTTCTCTGGGCCCAGTCATTCAGTCAGTTTTTTACTCATCAAAGAGTCCACCCATGCAAGCCATGAGCAGCCAGTTTTTCTATGAGGATGCTGTGGGAGACGGTGTCAGATGCTTTACTGAGGTCTATATAAGACTATGGCCATAACCTTCCCCTCACCTACTAAGTGTGTTACTTTGTCATAGAAGAAGAAGACCAGGTTGGTCAAGCAGGACCCTCCTTTTGTAAATTTGTGTTGGCTGGGCTTGATCCCCTGGTTGTCCTGCTTGTCCTGTGTAATGGCATTCAGGATGATCTCTTCCATAACCTTGCCCAGAACCATCCTTCTGACCCTTCTTGTAAATGGGATTTTCATTTGCTAATTTCCTGTCAGCTGGAATGTCTGCAGTAAATCAAAACTACTGGCTAAAAGTGGTTTGGCAAGTTCTTTTCCCAGTCCTCTCATTACTCTGGGGTGGATCCCATCAGGGTTCATAGACTTGCACATGTTTAACTGGCATAGCAGATCATTAACCATCTTCTCCTGGATATTGCGGGCTTCATCTCCCCATCACCACTTTCTAGCTGTGGGAGCTGAGTATTATGAAGATAACTGGTCTTGGTATTAGAGACCAAGACAAAGTAGGCATTGAGTACCTCTGCCTTTTCCTCATCCCCTGTCATTACACTACCCTCTTCATTCAACAAATGATGGAAACTTTCTTTGACCCTCATTTTGCTGACAGAAGCTGAAGAAGCTTTTTCTGTTTCCTTTAACTGTAGCTACCAAATCAAGTTCTAGTTGGCCTTTGACCTTTCTAATCTCTTCCCTATATGACCAGGAGATATCCTTATAGTCCTCCTAAGTTACCTAACCCTCCTTCCAGAGCTGACACATTCTCTTTTTTCATCTAAGTTCCAGCCTAAGTTCTATGTTTAACCAGACTGGTCTTTTTCCCTGATGACTTGTGTCTTTCTACACATGGGGACAGCCTGTTCCTGAATATTTAACAATTCCTTTCTCAAGCACATCCAGCCTTTCTGGATTCCTTTGTCCTTAAGGACTAGTTTTTGCTACTCTGCTCCTAGCTTGAGGGCCATGTGTCTGTTTAAAATTAACTAATCTGATTTTTCAAATAGTAGTACCAAATTAATATTCAGGCAGAGCTTTTTAATATACTTTTAAAACATTGTATTTTAAATGAAATTTTGTACTCCAGGCTCATTTCTTAGTGACATGATTTATTTAACCGAAATGAGAAAAGCCACTAGAGACTGAAGAGGGAAAAATATTTTTCTTTTAAAAAGTATTTAAAATCTGTGTCAGAAATCATAAAGTAATTTTAAATAGAGAGCTGGAGATTGGCTAAAACAATACAAAAGAATAGGTGAGAATCAATGTCTTAATGTAGTCCATAAGAAGGTAGGCTCTCTCAGCTCTCTCCAACACTATAAGAGTGCACTCCTATAAAATACTGCACTATAGGATGATAACTCAGTGGATGACAGTCTTCTTTTGAGCCTAACCCTGTTGTCCAGCACAAAGGTAGGAAGTGCTGTGTTGTTCGAGGTACAGCATGTTACGTGAGATGAGGGGAGAATTAGGGTTTAAATAACTTGCAGCCATTATATGTCTAGAAGTGTTCAAGAAAGAAAGGATGTTAGCCTTGGCATAAAAGCCAAGCGATAATATGAATCAGTAACAACTACACCCATATAAATTTCCCTTTATACTTGCATCATACTGATTGATGCAAAAACTATTTATAACTTACTTCCTTGTCAAAATAACACATATATCAGGTATAAGCAAACTGAATTTTGCAAGGCTGATATGCTGGTAGTATTTATAATTCACTTAGTCTTCACCTATAGAAATAAATTCAAATTAATAAATTAGCAGAATAGTGTTTTTAGTTGTTCAACAATTACATCCTGGAATGTCCTCTGTCTAAATTAAATCTAAGATTTTTTATATAGTCTAAACCAGACACAACTCTATATAAAGCTTTAATTACACCTGTAAATGGTACTTAGATTTCTTTGGAGCTGCTAGCAATCTGATGGTCTGTGATTTCTCATCAAGATGATTCTGTGCTCCTGGCTCAATTATGGTTGTCCAAAATAGAAATTTGCTCTGAACTGTTTATCTTTTTGGGAGTATAAGGTATTGCATATTTTATTTTTTTCCATCAGTTCTTTTTCCCCTGGCTACTCACTCCTAGTGTGCATCTCTGTTAAGCCATTCTATCAAACTCACTTTGCCCCAGCTAACTGGACACGATTGTTCCATTGTTTTGAACTACTGTGCTGACAATTTCATTCCCACAATTTAACAATGGAGGGTGCCACAGCTGGTGGCCCTGCCATTTCAGACTTACAATCAATGTGAACTACTTCCGAAATAGGAACTAAAGCACTAGTTACTTTAGTTGGTTGCCCAGTTGAAAACAAAAAGAATATTATTCCCAAATATTATTGCAGTTTATAGTCAAAGTAAAGTTGAGATATTATTTGTGAAGCAAAACACACCTGTTTCAGCTAGATTTACAAGGATGAGTAGCTAAATCTACAAGGACGAGACGGGAGAATTCTCAACAAGCAATATGAAGCAAGAAATGTTGGAGCACGTAGTCTGGTACTAGTATAGCTGCCATGCTTTAGTCTCATTTTAGGACAGGACATGATGCTATGTATCTGTGCTAAGTTTCACTTCTTTTCTTGCATAAGGGAAAACCAAGTATAGAGTCCAGAAAATTAGAAAGAAAAAAAAAAATGCTCAGTGTTTATCAAAGTAGGTGTCACTTTATGTCTAAGACAAGTGAATGAATTGCACGGTTTCCCACAGCTTCCTCCTAGAGGATAACTGATATGTTATGGCCTAGGTAAGTGGTTCATTCAGTGGGTGGGGAACTGGCTGCCCAGCAAGAGGGTGGTGGCTAATAGCTCCTTTGAAAGTGTCAGCCTGGGCACAAGTGCAGTCCCCCAGGGGTTTGATATTAGGCCCAATGCTGTTTCATAGTTTTGTAAGTCATCCAGAAAATGGGATCAGGTGTACCCTGATAAAGTTTGCTGATGATTCCAAACAGGCTTAGGGGACACCTAATAACCTTGCTTCAGTATTTAAAGGATGGCTACAAAGAAAGTGCAGATTCCCTTTTTAAAAGGAGTCACATGGAAAATATATGAGGTAATGGGTAGAAGTTACTCCTCGGGGATATTCTATTCAGACTCTAGAGGAAAAAATTTCACAATGAGAACAATCAGCTATTGGATTCATCTCCCCAGGAACGTGGTGGATTCCACAGCACTGATTTGCCTGAACGGAGTTTGGCCAGATGATCCTTGACATCCCCTTCCAACCTTCTATGATCATTCTATACAATAGCCAGTAATTCAGTTGCTAAGATAAAACTACTACCTAACAATTTAATTATTTCTATGTATTTAGAAAGCATTTCTGTTATGGTTTCAATAAGTTGAAGGCACAAAAAAAATGCCTGACCTAAGGAATTGTCACCAAGGAAGTGACACCTAAGGAAGTGCCATCAAGTATTTCAGTACAGAAATTATTTTCATTGTAAACATTCTGGAAAAACAAATAGCAACTGTGCTGCTATGAAATTTAAGAGGTTGACAGCCATATAACTGTCCTTGTAACACTACAGAAGAATTCATAGTGGTATCCTCTCAATGCTTAGTCAATTTGCCCCTGTCCTGACCTGCAGACACTCTGTAAACTGAATTAAAATACTTTGTACTTGATCTACTGCATCTCTCCTTGTGTGCCAATAAGAACTAAAAACATGAGAGGTTTTATTTCCTATATACATTGAGTGACCCAGTACAAATCACAGGTCAGCAGGAAACTGTCAGACAAGTTTCTTTAGGACAGCACCACTCTTGAAACATATTGGCTGAAGATTTTTCTCTTTTTCTCTTTCAAAGACATCTTTTTCTCATTTCCTCCTGTAAGTATTTTTTACTTTACTCCTGTTTTGAGAAATATTGAAGTTCTGAAAAGGCAAGAAAAAAGAAGACTAGGAAAAATAAATGTCTCCTAGAATTAAATATATAAGGGCTGGAAACCTTTTCTTCTGAAAACAGTAATGTGCTTCAAAAAGGCAATTAAATTTGAAAGCATTGACTTGTTTATTTCATAATACTTCAGGATCCAGTGCAGCCAAAATGTGTTTGAATTGCATATGTAATTTTTCACTTTCAGAAGTTTCCCAATAGAAGATTTTTTTGTTTCCTTGCCCATATGATACACTACGTTTTACTGCTCATAATTTGTGTAAAGCTCAGGTCATTTAGTATTAAGGGGCTGATACAGGAAGGATTATTGGTTGTGAGAGTTAAGCACTTATTTTATAGCCTGCAATTTCTGTAATTGCCTTCAGAATTCCTTTCTTTAAAATATTTGTTATAGGTGTAATATTAAACAGATGCTGATTTTTCTGTCATGCGTGGTAGCAGATTGGATCCAATGCACTTTAAGCGCCACTGTCCTCAACAGACTGCTTTTTTCAGCCAGGATCTGACACCACAAATCACCTCCCATGCCTGAAATGCAGTACTACTCCATTAATCGTTTTTATCTTAACTCCACATTCCTCATAGCTTTGGCACTCCAGCAGAAGAATTGAGGGATCTTTTATGGTTCAAATTTACTGGCTAAGTTACAGGCAGGTGAACACTGTTTGAGCCAGTTCAAATATATTTTCTTTTGCCATAAATAACTGCATCTGTGGCTGTTTGAATTGCCTCATAATGTCTGCAGTGCACAAGTTCCCAAGTTCCCCTTCATCTTTCTCTCTCTTCTTACACAAAAGCACACATACAGAGGCACACCCATACATATCTGGTTCCTGTCTTTGTTTAGATTATTAAACTGGTGTACAGTATTTGTTTTCATTTATTTACATTTCTGTTTAATCTTCACACCCAGTTCAGTCTAAGACTGTTCATAATGTTTCCTGGCAGGTGAGAGAGGGATATAGAGAAATGAAATTTGCTAGAAAAAAAGGACATGAAGAGCATCTTTACAAATCTTCAACACTAGCAAACTGGCAAAGTTTTATACCACATTCCAATCACAAATTTTTGTCACTTTGCATTACATAATGTCACAGCAGACAGTAATATGGCAAAACAGACATTATGGTAGGCACCTCTTTGTACACTTAGGAAATATGATGTTCCTACCTTCGTACTGTATCCATGGCAAGATTTGTGCAAGGGAGTCGTCTCCGAAAAAAAAACAAAATCAGAGGCTGCCCCGTGCCAGCCACAGACATTTAAGACAGCTCCAGTGGGCCCAGCACAGGATATGGCTGAGCCATTCAGCCATGCTGGTTTTGTGTCTGGGGACACATATTTAAGAAAGGGCAGAAAATGCCATAAAAAGAGAGAGAACAAAAAGAGTGAGAAGCAGCACAGGGAAACACCAAGGTCACAGAACAAGAAGGAGGTGCTTCATGGCAGAACAGAAATTCCCTGAAGACCATGGAATACCCATGCTGGTACACATTTATCCTGAAGAACTGGAGCTCATTAAGAGGACCCATGCTATGGCATGGGAACAGTGTGAGGAGGAAGGAGCAGAAGATGAACAACTGCTCTGTACTGACTGTACCCCCTCTGTGCCACTCAGGGTAGGATAGAGGAGTTAGGAGTGAATGTGGGCCTGGGGTTGTTTCTCACCATCTGAATCTGTTTTAAACGGTAATAAAATAAATTTAGTTTCCCCAAGTATGTTTTGCCCATGACAGCAACTAGTAAGCAATTTCCTTATCTTTATCTCAACCTATGAACTTTCTCAACATCCTTCCTCCCCCAGTCCTGCTGGAGAGAGGTGGTTGAGCAGCTGGAGGGACATTCATCTGCTAGCCAGGGCTAACCCACCACAACGCGTTACTGTGTTATGTGGCATGCAAAGGTCTCAGTTGTCATTAGACAAGGAATGACCTTTGACTGTAAAGATTATGCAGGAAGGCCACCCTGGAGCAAGACCCAGAACTCCTCTGCCACATACTTGTGAATTAGCTGCACAGTTACCAGTTTCTCTGATGGTCTAAAATACATGCTACTGGGCAAAGATGAAACCTTGATGTAAAGAAATGTGCAAGCTGAATTGGTACCTCATATAACAAGTAATTACTGATTTATATTGCAACTTTCAAAGAAACTGGACTCAGTGGACTTTCTGTGGAGACACCACAGTCAGGATAACTCTGGCAGCAATGAGCACCTGTCAGTGTGTTTAAAATTCAGTAGAGGAAGAGTGCTTTTCTCTGAAATTTTTTCTAGTCAATAGCAGCACATTGCAAGGAAATTTGACTCCACTGAGATCATGACAATGTAAGTGAAAGCTGGATTTGTTTTAAAGACTATTTCAGAGCTATGTAATAAGTCAAATATGGTCTCTCCTCTGTATTGACAACTTATTTTTAGCTGTCTTATGTCCTTAAAAAAAAATAAAAAAGAGGAACCTGAGCTGCTGAAACCAATCGATAAACAGCAGCACTCTTCCCTTGCCCGCCCTGCCACTCAGCTTGTCCTTAGGAACAGGGTTTCCTTTCCCTAACATCAAATGTAATCCAATGCAGCTTTAAACAGAATCTGCCTAAAGCACCAAAGAAAGAAGAATGGCTCATACTGGGTTTGTTTCCTTGAATGTACTGTTTTTAATTTAAAAAAACACAAAACACAAAAGTTTATGCTTAAAACTTCATTCTAAGCGTATTCCAAGTGCATGCCCTCAACAGCTGGAGATGAAAACAGTTTTGTCTTACGGGGCACTGGGTAGGCTGCCTGTGTTGCTACTTGTTTGGGAATAACTGTGTACTCAGAAAATCTGTTCATCCACTTTAGTAATGATCTGTGTTTAATCTGATGAAAAAGAAAACAAGCTAAGATATGTTATGTTGCTCATCTTTATGACAGGTGTATCAGCATGAGCAGTTTATCTTTTTTTTTTCCAGCCAGTATTTATTGTTTCAGAGATATCCCTACTGTGTACTAATGTCCTGTTTTCATGTGAGGTTGCAAGCTCATTATACCAGGATGTTTTAATTAACTATTACTGTGACAGTAAAAGCACCTACAGCTTAGTTTAAACATGTAAAATATTATTCATCTGAGTAGTGGCAAGAAGTGTCGCTTTAATATTTCACAATAAAAAAGTAAAAAATGCACAATGAAATATATGTAAAATCTTTTTGTTTACCCAGCTGGACAAGGCCTTTGTTAAAAATTGTTTGAAGTGGATGGGCACTGATGTAATTTTGGAAAATGCATTAAACAGGGAAAAAATGTTTTTCTTTTATTATAAGTCAATACTAGGAGGGAAGGAAATACAGTAAAATTTGCCGCAAGCAGTCTCTCAGGGGAACAACAAAAACTGACTTCTTAATGGACATGGCCTTTTAATAAATTCAGACAAGAATTTATTGGATTTTTTAGAGATATGCAGAGCCTTCTTTGTAGACAAAGCTCTCTGACAAAGGTAGTATTTTTTGTGTAGACCTTATGTGTAATTTTATATAAGGAGAACGTTTTGTCATAAAAGATGTCTCTCTCTTAATAGTCAACACTTTGATTTAGTAATTGTTCTGTAACAAAAAAATCTTGCACAGGGTAACATGTTGAAATATGTGGTTTCCCATGTGATGTTACTGTTTTCTAAATATATGTGTTATTAAACCTTCAGTATACTTTTTTCTTGAGTACTCTTTTTACAGTGAGGCTGCTTGAAGAGGCTACTAGGGTCTCTGCTTGTACTTTGAATAGACAAGTTTTCCAAAACAGAAAATTATTTTAATTAAGCAATACTGAGGTCAGACATAAAATGGCAGTGGCTTTTGACTGACTGGCTTTATGTGGTTGAGGAAATCTGGACACTATTCTTGATGAGAAGATGAAGTGATAACCTACACAAAAGTTTTCCTTGAGGAATATTGCCAGGAACCATCATGCTGGACTTTGTGGTATAAATGACTCAAAGATACTGAGAATAATCAATCTCTTGATTTGTTTATGACATGGAATATGTTTGTACTTTTAACTCTCTGTGGTGACACTGTATATGCCAGCTTCCACCATGATGCTTGAGAAGATTAAACTTCCAGAGGACCTCTGATGCATCAAGGTTACTCTGTATGCTCTGATCACAGGAGAGAGAAAACTTGCCCTGTCAAGTTCACAATTCAGGTGTGTGATCAGAGACAAAAGGTATGAGTGGAGAATTCTCATCAGACAGAGTTGTTCTTAAAACACCAGCTATCTGAGTGTGTGAGAATCACTGTTTTTATTGAAAAGTCAAGTAACTTTTGATCCCAGGACTGTTGAATCTGGCCATTTGGGTCACTGTAGGCCTGCAAAATGCTGAAGCAATAGGGAGAATGAAATGCTGGCATTTAGTTGGCTTTACACCCAGTGAATCTGAGACTCATTCTTCCCTTACTGGCCAGCAAGGACTGCTTGTCCACTCAGAAGGCAAATAAGAAGAGCTCAACACTGATACTGTGCTAGAGTTAAATCCCTTGATTTTTAAACTACGCAGGGAACTCAACACATTGAGATAACAAAAATGGCACTATCTGGAGTGAGAAGTTATTTTCAAATTCTTGCCTCCAGCAAGGAGTTGCTACGAAAGCAATGAAGATGGGGCTTGTGCGGCTTATTCTATAGGGACGTTTTGTGCAGCTTATTCTATAGGGAGGTCATAAGCTTAACATTTATTAAATATGATGTTTAATGGCTTAAGACAGCCGCTTTATCTCAGAGGGTATACGAAGGGCATAAAAGGCAGACATCTAATAAGAGCTGATTGGGAATGGAGGAGGTAGGAGATAGCAAGCGGCAGGAAGTTATGGTCCAATGTTGCTTTAGATATTAATACAACGTGTTCATTACATTGTTTTTGACTTCAAGCAAGTTTTCTTGTATGCATTCCACTACTCTATTTGCCACCATACCGCTATAGGATTACATATAGGAAAGCCAGACCGTGAAAAGTCAGAAATCAACTGTGAAAGGATTATGAAAACTGAATGTAATATAGAACAGAAATAACATGGGAAAGGAACTCTTAAGAAACTCTTTTGAAAGCTGTAGTGCCATTAACTGACTCCAGTGGAATTGCAGCAGTTTGTCTTACTGAGGATATAGCCTACAACTTTTAACTTCGTAATTTCCCTTTAAGGATCAGATAAACAAAAATGTCAATGACCTTGGCAACATGACCTGAGTGTCTTAGTTTCACTAGGATGAACTGTTCTTGGAAAAAATTCTCCCCTGTCTGAGTCACAACCAGGTTTTTCCTTCTGGAGCAGGAATGTGTGCTGTTCTTCCCCTTCTCCCTTCCCAGTTAGCAACGCAGGCAAATTCCATCTCACTAGTCTGGCATTTCAATTTCTGTAGGGTCTTCTCATGTTATGCCAGTGCAGAAGCTTTCACATTTTTTGTAACATTCTTTCAAAACAGAATTTGTCCAGAGGACCTTACTAGAGTCCAGTGACTAAATTTTGAAAAGGAAGAGGTTTTGTCTTTGTTCATAAAATGGCTGAAAGTAAATTCCATTCATTGTGGCATATTAGAGAGGCCTGTAAGCAATGATTGCAGAAGTTACCCTGTGTAAGCTTAAGAATACTGGGGTAGGGATATTCATGTGAGAAACAAGATGACACCTTACCATGACACTTAAACAAGTGAAAGACTGTGAAAAACAGGTATTTTTACCTTCTAATGAACACAATAAACAAAAATGTATGTATTTTTCAGACCAGCTGCATTTAGTGACTTTTTTTGTTGTTGTTTCTTTCTTTCCACAGAAATATAAACTCCCTATACAGGAAAGAGATCATGTAGGCAGTTCCTATGGTTTTGAGACAGGGAATGCTGATGGCAGTGCTTTTAATCATTATTGAAGTGTTCAGAGCAGTTGGTGATATGGAGGATGCAGATCTGATGCCTCCCTCAGGTCACGGGAATGATGGTTTGAACACTCTGAAGCAAAGAAAAGCCACTGCTCAGCAGGATAGGAAGTACTGAGATGGATCTGCTCAAAAATCCCTTGGCCTGACACCGCTTTTGTCAGGGAAGCTAGTCATGTTTACCACCAGGCTGGAAAGTCCTTCTCTCCCAACAGCTGCCAATGCATTCTGAGCAGAGTAGGTTAAGTCCTTCCTTTAAACTTGCCTTCCCCAGTGCTAGGACAGTGATGTGACAAGTAGGTAACACTGGCCCAATCCTTTTCCTGCATCAGGCTGATTTTTACAGGGATTTCTGATCTTTTGGTCTCACCTTCAGTAACACCATTTTCTCTAAAACAAAGGAACCATATTCTGGCATGAGCCCATCCTGCATTACACCACTTTGAAATAGTTCTTAGCAGCAGTACTCTAGCCAAAAATAATTACGGTGAATTCTCCATTATCTGATGGAAAGAAACAAACATAGCAGAAAAACATGGATGATGCAAGTACTGGGAGCAGTCATGGAACCAGTTCTCATAAGACTAGCCAGACCTCGGAGTATCCGTGCACTGCATCCCCCTGACACTCCAAACTGGAGGAGGACTTACTCATTCAGACACAGCACCTGACCTGAACTGCTCTCTGAGTGCACCACATTTCAACAGAGCTAACGAGCTTTCTAGGAATCCAGAGCACTCTCCAGCATAGTAGGAGCCAAATCATGCTTGATATGGCATGAACACAAGTGCATAAAACCTGCTGGCATTGAGCTGGCAAAGAAGAGCCCATTGGATGCAGCTCCAGAGGGTTCCACAGTATTGATTCAGTGTGTGCAGTGCAGAGACAAGTTTGGCTCTCCGCTGAGTTAATTGCAATGCAAGCCTGTGCTATATTGTGCTTTAAATCTGCCACAGTACTTCTGCATTTTGTCCTAAGGCAGCAACTCAAGGAGACTGGATAGGTTCTTGCAGAGTCAGCACTGTCTTGTGTTCTGTGGCACAGTTAATCAGCTGTACAGATCCATTACATAACAAGTAGCCATGTGAGGAATATATAGAGAATATGGAGAATGTGTTATGCTTATTCCACTTGGCTTCTTGATGTTTGTTGTCTTGCCACCTGCAAGGAGGATATGGGAATCAAACAGCCCTGTGCTGCCTGGGAAACCTTGATACAATATTCTTGCTCTCTTATTACCTTTTACAGCCTTCTCAAGCATCTTGAAGGCAAATCTGCAAGACTCCGCCACTAGCAATCCATGCAAAGAGAATTAGGGAGGTGAGAAGGAAAAAACAAGTAAGATAAAAGCAATCTACCTTGAGCGTGTATATCCAAAACTGCCCAACTTATACAATATCTTTATTAAGATGTCTTATTAACGGACTCAAAACTTTTCATCATGGATTGCACTGATAGTATAACTGATGTCAAGCCAATAAGAACATAAGCCCCATTCTTACCACTGAAAAAATACTGAAGTTGAAAATGCAAATGTGTCATACTATTCTTAAAGTACACAGCTACCTATTGCAAAGTTGTTGTTAATATTTCTGTTATTTGTAATACAAGCAACATCAAGAAGATGTCATAATACTGAGTTACAGCAAGGTCTGAACTACACTGTAAGTTTCTTCAATAACACAATTAAAAAATAAACAAATTGAGCATATGCCATTAAAACAATAAACAAACAAACAAGCAAACAAAACCACTATGGAGATAGGATTTGTAAAATTTTCAGCTGGATTCTAAGCATTGCAGAGTAAACTTTTTAAAGTATTTGGCCATGCAAAGTTCTTCAAAACTAACCTCATATGCCCTGTTTAATTTGTATTGACAGCATTCAAATCATAGTACAGAGTGAAATTAAAGTGAAATAGCTTAAAAACACACTCATATTCTCAGTTCCCAGAAAACAATAGGACTGAACATAGTCTTGAATTTTTCCTAATTATATCTCCTTTAAACATAGGTCTCATGTATAGACAATATCTCTGTTTTTCTTTTCAAAGCAGATGACAAAAATTCCACCTTTCTAAAGGCTTATGGAAGTTCCTGTTTAATTCTGGTAATACCCAAAAGTACTGCTGATACAGAGTCAGAAGCAGAACAAAGAAGTCTGCTGTAGAATTAAGGATGAGAAGAACAACAAGGGGATAAAGAGACATAGAAACGTGCTGTCCATACCACTTGTGAACAATTCAACAAAAGGCAACTATAAATTCCTGCCTGGAGTGTCTAGATAATACACAGGTACCCTCAGCCAAGTACAGAAAAAAATCAGAGCAAGTAAACAAAATACCCAAACCACCTGCAAAATGAAGTGAAATACTGTTCTAAATCCTTTATTTTCTTGTTATTAATGTTTCTGTTTGTGTCTCCCTCCTGCAGCTCTTGGCAAACACTGAACTTAAAATATTTGGAAATGGATTTGGTTCTTCCCACCTCATCCGTGCCTCTTTTTAACTCCTGAAATCATTAAGCATTGTGGTGCTTGCTAGAATTATGTTTACTAACATTGCTTTGTTACGTGAGTAGTTTCAAGTTTTCAAAGGAACTTTTTGTTCCTACAAAGCAAGGTCTCCTCATGTCATGCTGCAGCCAAGTTAGCCAAGGTGCTGATAACCCCCTGCAATGAAAGAATGCGAGGAGAGAGGAAAACTGGGGAAACAGAGCAGTCTTTTCAACAGTCAACATTTATTTAAATGTAATCATGAAATTTGGCTGTTCCTTGGGCCATGTGGTGTCTGCCCATTCTACAGGGTGGGGCTGGAATTACTGCTGGCATGAATTTGTTTGGCCTCCTATTTTCATAACCCTTCAGAGCCACACAAGGGGAAAACAAGAGGCCACATAAGTACATTTGAGGGCTAAATGTTTGTCTGGCATGCTTGCATCATACAGGACTTGGAAGGGCTGAGGAAATCCTCTGAGCTCGGGGAATGTGAAGTGAGCTGCTCAGTTTAATATGCAGACAGAGAGATGAGGAGGACAGAGGAAGAGAAAATAGTCAAGCAGGTATTGAAAGGGGTCAATATGTGGGGATCAACATGAGAGGGGAAAATGGGTAAAATATTAACACTGTTGTCTTCCAATATAATGGCTTTAAATCCACTTAATATCAAGAAGATAAATGCGTTTTCCCTTCCTACAGGAAAGGCATAAGCCACTTCATTTCAGTCAGGCCTCTGATTTCCAGAAGAGTTTTGTGGCCACTTTTATTCCTCCACAGACCCTTTGGTTTCTCCTATAGTATCTTGGCCCCTACCATCTCAGAAACCTTATGGTATATCGCTCACCTCATCTCCTTGCTGGTCCCCTCCTCATGCTTAACCAGATTGTTGTGTTCCCCACTTTTCCTGATTAGGCTATAAGGACGGGTGCAGCTGCTGCTCCTGCTTCTCACCAGACAGAAAGGATGACTTAAGCAGCTGATGGCAACTGGAAATGGCTCCCATGCTATGTCTTCAATTCCTCAATTCCTGCTTCTCTTCAGCAGCAAAAACTGAGTACAAAATAATGAGGAGGATGGAAAATCCTAGAGAACTTGTGGGATGTGGTGGTATCTAGAGAGGCTGAGAGAAATCTAGAAGATGACTGCAAGGAAGTAGCAGAAATACAGAAGGGCAACTAGGAGTATTTTTCACATGGGTGAATTAAGAGATCAACAAAGTGCTCCCAGTACTCACACATATTGAAGAGTAAATGGATAAGGGCCTGGAGAAAACAGGTGTCTAAAGGAGTATCCTTTAGACCAGAATATCCTTTAGACCAGACCATCCAGAGATGGATGGTAGGTGTAGATGTTTGGGGACATGAATATATGACTGAAATAGATGAATGGATAGAAAGGAAGAAAAAAAACGTTCAAACAGTACAGCTGGGCAAAGAACACAAAAGGGCAAGCATGCTGAAATGTGAAATGAAAAGGAAAGTAAACTGTGGGAAGACAGAAAGAAGGATGAAGAAGGAAGTTGGCGCTGGTGTGCCATAGAAAAAAACCTTTAGAAAAGTCAGGTGTTAGGAGGATAAAGAGTACAAAAATAAAAAAGCAGTAAGAGACAAGGAAAGATTGCAAAATGGGAAAGAGGAGGCAAAGAGAAGAAAGGGAGATAGTGACCAATGTGACAGTGACAGATTCTTTCATTTATTATTAATTCAAAGGGACTGCTGATCTTGCAAAGTGGCCACTCTCTGCTTCTCACACTAAGACTTAGTTTGTCCTCTTTCAGAATATAAATCCAGGTTCTCAGGAAACACCTCATTGGCTGTTTTACATATTTGGCATATGTGTACTCTGATGCCTTGACAGAATGAACATTGGAGGGCCTTCAAATGTCTTCAGACCCATCTAAAGACTGGAGAATCTCTGACTTTCTCCACTATTTGTTTGAGTGCTGAGAGATTTTAGAGTCCATGTTACATTTATAATATGCAGCTGTTGTTTTAGTGATATCTTGGCTTAGAAGTATGGGATAAAAAGTTGTCTAAGTGCAGTTCTTGACTTTTTTTGGCTGTCATTAAATTCTGGATCTTGCTTGTGAGGGATTTTTAAGGAAGATATGGTAACCACTCCTTTCTGCTGACATTATTCCTGTCTTATTTATTTCCAATGCAGTTAATGAATGGAAAAAGAGAGAGGATAAGGTATCTGTTGTAGCTATTCTGCTTGTAGACCCATTTTGGTGGGGATACTGTGAAGAAATAGGAAGAGAAAGGCTGGTAGATTAAAAAACAAAAATCTTTAGCATATATTTGCAGAAAGAAGTGGTAGAGATTTAAGTCACAAAGGATCAAATCCCTTGGGGACCAGTTAAAAAGAATTACTGGACTCATAGATTTTAGAGCCAGAAGGGATCAATGGGTTGTAAGTTTGACCTACTGGGTAACATAGTCCATAGTATTACATCCAGCTAATTTGTAGGTAGCCTAAATCTTGTCTTTCGTGAAGTCAGGTGGGCTTCATATGAAAACTTAAGGGGATGAAGATCTCAATACATGTTAACAGTTTGTCCTCTGGTAGTTCATTCCTTGTTGCTCAAAATATGTTGATTATATATTTAACTTCACTTTATATAGCTTCGGCCTCCTTTTTCTTTTTGTTGTTGCTTCTGTTTTGTTAAGCTTTTTCTGCTCTATTAGAAGCGTTCATTACCTATTATTTTCATGATGTGAAAGATGGTTGTGAACTGAAGAGTGTACGCTAGATACAAAAGATATGTGAAACAAAGGGCATCCTTTGTCCAGACAGCGGTAATATGAGTGGAAGGGAGAACATCTGTTGTCAAGAAAATTGCCTCATTCTAAAGTATACTGTGTGTAGCTGGCCTTTTCTGCCCAGCTGATGGATAGCTTTTTCAATTTGCCTGTAGGTATTGATGCCAGCATGCCAGGGGCACTGGCTTCCCTGTGGCTCGACACTGCAATAGCAGGGTAAAGAGGGCTGCCCTGGAGACAAGGTGATTCCAGCTCTTGGGACAGCTTTTGGCAATGGTGGCTCCTTAGGTGGGATGTGATGCAAAGGGAGAAGGAGTGAATGTCAGGCTGTGTGAGCCTGCAGTGAGTCAGCCCCTCCAAGAGGGTTGGAAGAAATGTATAGTCTGTATAGAGGAGAATTGGGCTGCCCTGAGAGGGAGGCGAGGAGTTCAGGTTTCTGCAAATCCAATTCATCTGAAGTTCTTGGCAGTCAGGGGAGGAAACTCACAGCAGAGAGCTCTAGTGTGTGCGGAGTGATGACTGTCGGGCTGCCTTCTGGGAAGACAGGCCAATAAATGTGGTTACCATGTCCTGCAACAACAGTCCTGAAGAGGGAGCATAAACTAATAGTAGTGTCCAGGGCAATATAAACTACCTCCTTTGTGATAGAGTGAGCAGCGTAAGACTAATGGCTGAAGAATTGCACAACCACTGACAGAAAAAAATTAGATATAGGTGTCTTTAATAACCAATGATTTTATCCCTTTTTGCCAAGACAGGCATTTGATGCATCAATTAAAATTGTTCTTTCTACAAGATTTTTTTTAGAGGTTCATCCTCTTACAATCTTCATACAGCTATTTATTCTTCTGTTACTTCTTCTAAGTACTGGATTTGTTCTTCTTGAGTCCAAGAACAAGGATCCTTCCTGTCTCTACTGCATTTTGGAGTTTCAAAATTTTGGGGAAAAAAAGCACCAGGTATTTTCTGGTGGTCACACAGGGGAATGTCATTAACACTGTGTAATTTGCTTGGAATAGTCCAGCTTTGGAATGTGTGGCAGTATTTCACTGAATGAAAAATGACTGTTGCTTCAGCTGCAGCCATATCCATCTTCCTGGAAAACTTCCAGCTTCAAAGGGAAATCTGGTTGTACAAGTTTGAACTGTGTTTTCTTAGCTGCAACATAATCTTTTCTGTCGTCTGGTTGTCCACTGGAAATGTCCACGAAAACATGGCACATGGTCCTCTCAGCCTCAGTGTAACCTTTCTCTTTTTCAGGAAAGAAAAGTTCCTGAACCTGAGGGTAACTAATTTACTGACATCCTTTCAGATGCTTTGAAGGTATGCTTTGATGCATGCTAATCTGTAGAGTAAAGCAAAAGGGTGGCACCTACCAAGGCAAGGTCAAAAAATAAATACATTGGTCTCCTAAGTAATGCCTTCACAACAACTGAATCATATGAAACACAGACTGATTTAATGGGCTGAATCGTCAGGTTCTTAAATTTTTAGTTAACAAAATATGTTATCATAGGAAAATCTTTAGTGAACCTAACATTGTTGCTTTACACACAGGAGAAAAGAAAGACTGGTAATGGGAAAGACATATAACAAACATTTCCAAACTTTCAGAAAAGCAAGCCAGAAAGTAAAAATAATGTGTAATGAAATGGACTTTCCTCATTTGTTTTTTCTTCATGAGCTAATGAGCTATAATAAACAGTGAAAATAAAGAAGTCCTAGCAATTGATGACCTCTCACCTTCACCCCGTCCAAGCTGCTCTTTAAGGCATTTTTCATGCTCATAGTTTGTTTGTTGTTCCTCTGCTGCTTCCAAGTTGACCTTCAGATAGGATCCCACCCAGAGTTTTGCAGGAAAAACAAAAGGGCAACAGAAGCAAAAGAGTTATTAGTTGAAATGATGGTTACAGAAATATGTGCAAAGTAATTATATCAGGGTTGTTCCTGTCTTGCTGAGATACAAATATTTTTATTGATGTTTTCCTCAAACCCTTTGGGAAATTATCGGACACATTGATATCCTTTGATAAGTTTCCCATGGCTTCTCTATTACCCTTCTCGTTGTTCCAGGATGCCCTAATTACATATGTAGATGAAATGTAAATTACTTCATATAAAAAAGCCTGTTCTAGGAATATCTGGTCCACTACGTGTTTGAGTTTGGCTCGAAGACAATATGCAATGGAAAGCAATTCACTTTTGCTATTTTTCTTCCTCTGGTAGAAGTAATTCCCACGTCTTTTGTTTGTATTCTATCTAGACAGCGAGAGTTGACAATGGAGTACTGAAAAGATACAAACAGAAAGAGATTAAAGACAATTTGGTACCATAAGTGAATGTAGGTGTTTACAAAATGTAAGCATATTTATACTTCTATTCATAAACTTTCTGTTATATCTATGAGGCAAATGGTAATTTTAACCTTCCTGGATTTCAATTCTGTAGCTACACTATTCTTTAGCATTTATTTACCTATCTGTCACATACAGTGATCACAGTTTTGTATGCCTCAAATAACTTAAAGCCAACAGTCTTGGGTGATAGCATCAGTGCTGAAGGTGAAATAATTTTTGCATGTATTTTTCCTGGCATCAAAGCATTCTGCAAAGACTGCTAAAAAAACCATCCACATTTTAATTTTATTAAAAGGTGTGAGGTGTGTGTCATGCTGACAATAAATTTTGTGCAATACAAATTTTGTTTAACCCCTTAGGTCAAGTGGAGGTTAAATGGCATTTGCTTTTGATCCAAGTGCTATTCATTTGATAAACACCTTTTGCCATACACAGCATAAAGTTGAATTAACTGTTGATCTTACTGGCACTGCAGTGTCTGAAGGCCCAGCCTACCATCACTCTCCTCCTTTGCACACTGTCTTTTTGCAATGCAACTCATTCTGATCAGACAACCTCATTTTACTTCTCTGAAAGCCTTTTGTAATATTCCTTTCTGTGTCTCAGGCCTGGGAATTCACATGGTTGAAGGATGTGATGTTGTAGAAGCCCATTTGACAGGTTTGTTTTATGTCTGCTTTAGCAGCATACCTGCCACACCGGAAGTTTCAGTCTGAAACAACTACTAAAATTTGTTTGCAATAGATCTCTGTTGCTTAGCAAAACACATGACACTGCTCTTGCCAAGACTGTAAGCAAATGATGCACGTTTTGCATTTTAAGGGTTTCAGTGACAACTGAAGTTTATTATGCAGAAAGGGGTAGCATGGAAACAGCACTGTTGGTTTGCTCTTAGCACTGCCATCAGAGAACACTTGCCACGGGAGTCTGAACCAGTGGTGTTTTCTTGCAGGAATTGTTTATCATTGCTTCTGTAAAATTAATTTCCATGGAAAATATGAGGCTTGCAAAAGTTAAATTATTAAATTATGAGAAAGTCTGACTGAAAAGTGAATTTTTGAATTAGAAGAATGCCTGTGGGGGAGTGGGAGTTAGGGCTCCTTATGCTCTTACTCTTATCTGTTGCCTTAGCTTCACAGCGATGCCATTTGTCCCTTCTCACCTCGGCAAGAGTGGAAAAGGTTCAGAGAGGGGACCCTGCCCATGGACGCAGAGCTTGGCTGGGGACCCTTCCCATGGAACAGCTCGCAGGTGTTCGTTCGGTCGATCAGACTTTCCCTTCACAGGCATTCCTACTTCTCTGGCAGGAAAAGCCCCGTTTTCCTTAAAGCCGAGAACTCCACGTACCCCTTCTCAAGGGCCGCGAGGAGCGGGCGGTGGGAGCCGGGGGCGGGGCCACCCCTGCCTGCCGGTGAGCGACAGCCGCGCGGGCCAATCGACGGCGGCCCAGCGGGCAGAGATTTGCATACGGTGCACGTTGCCGTGGGAACGGCGTGGGCCCCATTCCGCGGTGCGGGTACGGTGGGACCGGGGGGGGTGTGGGGGCCCCAGATTTGCCCCGCGCCGGGAAATGTGTGCCCGATTGTGCTGCTCAACTCACTTCTTCCTTCCATAAGGGGCTAACTGAGCCAAAACACAACATCAGAGAAGCCCGGGTCGTGGGGACATGAGGGAATTTTGACCCTCCCTTTGGAGCGAAGGTAATGGGAGTTTAGGAGCACACTAAAAATGTGATGCCTTCCACGGTCTCCTGCGCGTTGGATCTGAATCAACCTGTGGACTTTTTTCTGGCAGGGCGGTGGAACAGTGGTTGGGTGAGGAGGCACTGTGGTTTTCTTTCCCTCCCGCAGTTCAAGCACCTCTTGTCCCTGGCAAGCAGGCGCGGCGGATCCTTGGGATCCTCAGCTAGTTCTGCTAGTTTTCACCTCATTTACATGTGAAACTCTGGTGATGGTACTGATAACAGTCTTGGCCTGAAGGTCCGTCAGCCAAGGCTCAAATAATGCAGTCCTGTGTCCTGTGTGTTGTCCTCATCCCACTATACCATGCCTGCTCTGAATGCCAGATGACCGAATTCCAACAGAGATAAGGGGCCCAGTTATAAATAACTAGGTCTATCAACAACGATCTGGGAGACTTTCACCCCGCAGACCAGCTATCTGGTAATAAATGCGTAACTGTGCTTTCTGAAAGGATAGTACATTTTTTCTCTGGGGTTCTTTTCCGCAAAGGTTTGCCTGGCAAAAAAGGTGTGTGAGCATTTACCAGGTCAGATGTTCTGACTCCCTAGTTCCCCACTTTTCCAGGGAAGTGGATGTAGTTACTTTATATGTGTGTTTTAAGGGGCAGGAGAATATATTTGGAATAATCATGGGCAACCATCTGGATATTGCAAGCTGGAAATGTTATCTTTTTGAAAGGTAACTCTACCTGACACATAATTCCTGATTCTCCTGTATGACAGAAGTTATCTCTTCCAGTTCTATTTCTGGAAAATATGTGGTGTTCAACAGTAGTGAAAAGATTTGGTAAAAAACCAGTTTGTTTGGCTTTGTTTTGTTTTATTTTGTTTTGTTTGGAAAGTGCAAGTGAAACAGAAAACTTTGCCATCATTTCCAAGTGATCTATCTTAAAGCTTATTACAAAATGTATTCGTAAGGTACTGTCAGTGGACTGATTGCTTAAGTTACAAATTAATGCTATTGCCTTCACTACAGATTTATATATTTTACTTAAATTTACTTTTCTATTTACCAAATTCCTTAAAACATTTGTCTGTTATAGGATGCACTGGTTTCTAACCAGGTGAAACCGGACATACATATCGCCTCATTTAAGCCACATTATCTGGGGATATTTCAGGCTTATATTCCATATATATTTCTGAAATTTAATCCTGTTAACTAAAGATTTATAAAACAGAAAACAGGACTATATGGACAGATGCATAGATAACAGCTTCAACTACAAAGTGAGAAAAGATCATCATTTAACTTAACAAATTCTATAATCATCAGGACCCAAGTGTCCTGATTGAAAACTTGACATTTATCCGCCATGTCCTCTCACACGAATTATAAATTACAGTTGATTTAATCTGTAGAGAAGAACAATAATGTAAAAGAATGATGTTTTTTGAGATTTGTTACAAAAAGAGCCTTAAAAATGAGTGCTATAATGCTGTCAGGTATCCTGCTGGACACAAATGTCTTGATAACCCTCCTAGCATGCTGTTTTCTCTAACAGATTTAGTATGCAGCCATTTTTTTTTTTGTGACACTGAATCATGACTGTTCTGGAAAGTTTTAAGATGTTCGCTATTGTTCATGCAAAATACATGAGTATTTAATAATGTCTTGTTAGGTTTACCAACATTTCACAAAATAATTAGGTTGTCTAGAGTTTTGCTTTTCTAGACATTTTCCACTTTGGATAGTTTCATCTGCTTGTTTAGACTCCCTCTGTTTCTTTTCTGCTGTTGTGGCTTTCTGTTCATCCTTTAGGCTTCCTATTTTAATAGCTGCTGTATCTTGCTGGGCATACTAATTGCCATGGTAATCAAATTATCTATCTGAATATCCTGTTCATAACAAAAGTAGCAAAAACCTTAGTTACAGAGTCATTTATCAGCTGGAGCACTTTCTTTCTACTCAAAGATTGTTAAAGTTGACTTAAACCATAAAAGATGAGAACATTTACCCTTACTGATTATTTTCTCCTGTATGATGTAACTGCATTACTCAGATAATTGAAAAAAGTGTCTTTCCATCACTGAATCACTTTACACTTCCAGTAACAGACTCTCAGCCCATGTGCAGTGTCATCCTTCTACTAATTTCCACTGACTTGTGTCAATTTTACAAGCTGACATGCCTGGCTTCTATTTTTTTGTTTAAACAGGCTGAGAACCAATTATGAATTTATACATCCACCTATTTTTTCTCCCTAACAATTAGCCTACTTTTTTGAAGTAATTGCATAGTCATCATCAAAATCACTGGGAACCAGCATGTATGAGTTCCAGAAATGGAAATATTGAACAGAGATATGAGCTAGAACATACAGGTAGCTCGCTTTGAGCTGTGTAAACTTACTTGCTTCAATGCCTGCTTTCTCTCATACTCCTGTGCTGTGTGCAGGTTGAACATACCCAATCTATTCATTATTTGATGTATATCCGATATGCCATTTATGATTTCCAGAGTGTTAAATATCACAGATATACCTCATTAATTTAAGATTGTTAAGAATATGATGTGTAAGTATCCCCAGTGTCACACATATTGGGAATATGTCCGTGCTGATTTTTGCACAAGAGCAAGTGTAAAGGCAGAGTAACATTCGTTTAAAATAGGAGATGAGTGTGTTAAAGAATTTGGAGTCGTACAAAGGTAATCTTCACCCTGATAAGTTGTAATGCATCAGTAAGTAAAATACAAAAAGCAAAAACTTTATTGTACAGCATAAACGATATCTGAAAGAGAATGGTGTTATTGGAGCAGGTCTGGGATTTTGAATGTTGAAAGTCTGAAAAATTACATTTTTTTACTAAAAATGTTTCATTTTTCCCATATATTTTAAGTAGTAGTAATCATAATTCCTTTATGTAAAGGATTTCAGTCAAATCAAAAGAATTATTTCTTATGTTTGGGCAGAAGGCATAGTAACATGAAAGAACTTCTGAGTAACTAGAAAAAGCCTCCTGCTTTCTCTGGTAACACTGTCATCAATTGAAATCAAATAAAACTAATAAAATAAAATAAATTTAATTACTGCATGATTATATGTAGGGTCTTCTTAAATGCCAAGTATACAATGACTGTTGTTGATGTAAATGATTTTTCAATTGACCCATAAAGTTTTAGGTAGGAAGATTATCAGATCCCAAGAAAGACGTGGTCATTTTCGTAGTTCAGAGGAAAATTACAAAAACCTTTGACTAGAATGATTGTCTCATCACAAAAATCACTTTAGATATTTTTATATCAGAACCATATAGAAACCTCTGGGTTATATGTTTTCCTTCTCTTACACTGTAATGAACCCACAGCACACATATACAGACAAACAGACTTCTCTCTTGTGTAATTCATATAGGTACATCTTTGAAGAAAATTTCAGTTTTGTCTAAGCAACACTTCAAACAATGGGAAAAATGTCCACTAGAAAATTCCCAGACATTTCTAGCCTGTTTGTATATGTCAGAAAACAGTGGCTTTTTAACCTGGTATATTTGGGTTTGAGTGTTCTTGCCTTGTCCTTGTAGCTGGCTGCATCCATGTTTAACAAAGGTATAACCAGCCTCTGGGCTGCAGGTGGTATGGGGGAAAAGGTATTCCTTACTATATGTGCAGCTGATCCCCTAATGGAACAAGCTCCACAGTTGGATAGTTCTGAGTGTGCATTACTCATAAGATGTTTAAGCCAGGCTGCTCCAATGTTAGATTTTACGGACTTAAAAATCTTGAAGCTGCCAGAAGTGAGGGTGCTTGCCAATATTTGTATGTTCAGAGATTGCAAATAGTTTCTGAAGATAGGAGGATGCATAAAAATACGGATCATGCTCAACTGTGACAAGATGAAGCATCTTGACACAGAAAACTATGGTTTTACTGCATCTCAGTGGTATTTATTTAAGTTCAATCAAATAATAGATTATGCTTTTCACATGGCTGAAGGAAAAAGGAAAAGTCTCTAGGACTAATCAAAGGAGATTCCTCCAGCCAGAAACTAGAGAAAATGCAGTGCTGAGCTGGAAAAATGTGAGGTTTTTAATGTGTGGTTAATTTGCTAAAAATATTGTTGGAAACATGAGAATGTTTTCTTCCTTTTATCTTTCAGTGAAAAACAGATCTAACAGTAAGATACTACAAATTGTCCAGTATTTTTGTCCAGCTTATGTTTGAGTACTTCATCTTAACAGATTTCTAAGATGATTTATAATCAAGCAATACAAAACAATATTTAGCACAAGAAAAGGTAAAGCTTAAGATGTTGGTTTAATTTAATTTGCTTTCCCTTAGAGAATAACAGGAAGCCTCATAGAAGACATTTTATTTGGAAAGAGCCTGAAGCTAGGCTTTTTGGCACTCAACACAGGATGTCAGTTTGGTCCTTTCTGACACCTCTTTTATATGTAAATACAATGAAAACCTAGTAGAATGGAGGAAAAAGACTTACCTTCATCTTGACTGTAAAGTTAGGGCTCAGCCTTAGAAAATCCTGCGACTGGCCTGATTTAGTATTGGGGTGCTAGAAAATCTAGATTAATTTCCTTCTTTTTCAGACTTACTGTGTTATGCTCAGCAGATCACTTACTTCATCTCTCTCTTTCTGTATCTTTCGTCCTCCTAGACTGAGTTGTTCTCCTTTGTCTTTTTAGGTAGTTTGGCCCAGATTGAGAAATCAGGATATCTGGGCGCTATTGTAGTGCAGGAAGTTTTGCTTGTTGCTTCTTATTTAAACTATTTGACATATTTCAAATTTATGTAACAGTAAAGTTATGTATTACAATTGAAAAACTTTTCCTTTAGAATACTTGCGAATTTAGTCCAATGTACATAAATCACCCTTATTAATTGACCCACATAACAACAACTGTGGTGTCACAAACAAAAAGCTTATGGCTCCAAGCAAGGCATGATGAACAGGCAGAATGAGTATACAACACTGAGTGTAGTATTGAAGAAAGGGAAAACAAAGGGAACACTCAGAGTGAAGTGGGCCTTTGCTTAAACAAGGGTTTACACAGCCAAGAACTCTTGAATCAGAGAAGCTGAATTAACCAGTATTTTTTTGCAAGCTAAAATTAGTTTCTTCTTTTTTTTGGCACTGACAGTGTGATCTATAGCTGGGCTTCCACCAGGCTGTTGTACTTGGATGACATCATTTCAGAGCATTATGTTTTCCCCTTCATTTAATATATCTCTTATGCCTGTCATACTCTTCCTCAGGCAGATCAACCAATGCTGACATTCTCATAACTCTGTTACAGGACCCCTGATTTTGTAAGTATGTGTAATTACAGATGAACTCTCCAAAGAGCCCTCTGGATTTAAACCACTGTCACCTCAAGCAAGTACTTTATATAAATCCTTTTCATAGCTTTTTCAAGAACTGTTTTTAAAAAAAGTAGTAAAGGAACCAGTTGTTCCCAAATTTTATTTTGCTTGTTTATGGTCTTCCCTGGAAATTGTCTCTGCTTTTAGATGGAGTCAAACACATCTAAGAGGAGTTTTGGTTTTGTTTTGGTTTGTTTTTTTGACATTTATAAGATTGAAAGCTCTATAACCTTTGTTTTAGCTCTATTTTTATTTGGTGCAAGGATTTGTCTTGTCCATTTCTGTGCTGGCAGATGAGAAAAATAACAGTAAGCCAGCCATATAGTTTAAACAGAGTTTACAGTCTGTTACAGCTACACATGGAAAGTCTGTGATATCAGTCAGCATCCATAAACTGTACAGAAACAGATTCCCCAGATTGTCACAACTGTTCTTGTATTTTGTCCATTTAATAAGCTTGGTTATGTCCTGGTGGTAGGAGACTTCATACAATGTGTTCTTCCATAAGGTAAACTCTGTTTTTTTCAGCTGGGAGGTCTCCATGGGGACTTCTAGCTAAGTCAAAAGCGGTAGTGTTGAGAATTCATTGGAAACAGCCAGTTTCATTCCCCAGCTAACACAAGTATGTTTTGTTCAATTCAGTCAAGGAATCCAGGCTTATAAAATGACCTTATAATGGGTTTTGAGGAATTGTTTACATGAGAGAATCAAGAGAGATGAAAAACAGAGAGGGTCACTCTTCAGAAATGGGCTGCATACAGGAAATAGGAAACGTATGTGTCAACTTTGCTTCCAAGTTCCAACACTGACATGAAAGAAGACATAAAGAAGGCCATTTCAGGGAAGAAGTTTCTACTTGTATAGATTGAATCACACATGGCGGCTAAGAGCAGGCAGCATTAGTGAAGCATGGATGATAGTGCTTTAGCAAGTTCTGGTTAGATGAAACTTTAAAGCAGGGTGCAAGAGTTCCAGTACCCTCTTCAGGACAAGAGGATTAGAGATGTACTGAGATATTTGCACTCTTGTCATTCTGTTCTATTTTGGTTAGAGTGAAGATCTCAGCCTGATGCTGAACTAGCCATAGTATTTCACTTGTTTTTAATTAAATTGGACTTCTCCACTAGTTGTAAGTGACCTGTCACTGCAGTTCATGAGATTGTTTTTAAGTATCGCCCTCAATGGAACTGCAGAGGATAGAAATGTTTTCCCACAGCTATATGCAATGACCAACTGTACCTTCCCACTTTATTGAAAAACGTATTGCAACATTTTTAAAAGGAAAACATAAGAAAGTTGTATGTTTTGAAACGTAAAATCACAGTCTGATTTACTTCCACAACTTTACCATTGAGCTTGAGAGAAAATGTGAACTGCTCATATGCCTTTTCATTTCACACTGAATTTATAGGAAGTTTCCAAATAATAACAGTCAACTTGGCAGGAATGAATGTAGACCAAATGGTGTAATCCCCACAAGGAAACATAATTCTCTTATGAAGTATTTACAATAGCAAGCTTGGAAATCCAACAATAGGTTATATTGTTCATAGATTGTTTATAGCATCTTTTATTGACTGATTCATTCCTAATGGCAACAGATTTAGTCACCTAACATTCTTCATGTGGCAGGCAGTTCAATTTTCACTGTTGCTTTAAGAATCCTCTCAGGTAGCAGAAAGTTTCGGTCTGACATAAATCAATAAATAGGACATAAATAGGACCTTACAAAGTTCAGAAGTTCCCTGAAATGTAACTGAACTTTCTGATGCTCCCTTCCTGTGACCCACCAATAACCCTTATCTCCCCTGCCTTCATGACCCTTTAATGTTTCCCTGGCTCTCCACTCCCTTCATCCTCCTAAAGAGCTTGGCTACTTCCCAACTTGGATTCATCCAACAGTCCACCCTCCTTGGAAACTCTCCCAGTCTTTGAAACAGCATTGAAGTACAGTAGCCTCAATACTACTTTGCAGATTTAAATTTCACATACTGCTGAACCTGTTATTTTGATATTTGTACTAAAAATTCCAGTGCTACAGTTTTATGTAACCTTCAACATACATTGTATGTTTACCTGATAGCTTCAGACATCAGAGCATACACAATGCTTGTACTTTACCATATTTTTCCATAAACTGCAGTTATCTAATAGAGTTTCAGATGAGGTGTTAACTTTGAGTTAAGTCCCTCAGGAATTTTATTTTTAACAGCTAAGTGCAACATATTTGTTCACAGAGATTTGTTCCAGTACAAATCACACATTGGGTCTGATGGTCTTCACATTTTCCAATTTGCCTACAAATAAATTTGAGCTTCACAGAAGATTTTTTTTTTTTTTAAGTAAGAAAGAATGCCAGGAATATGCAGCTTTGTACGTATTTAGGCAAGCAGCGTGAATGCAGCAATCTAAACACTTTTATATGCCTGACAAGAGGATGACTATGCACATGAACCTGGTGACAACTTTTTTCACTCTTACCCATGTCCTTAAGATATCCCCTAGAATATTTATGAGAGGCTAGAATGAACTCAGTACTTTTCTGTGGCACAGACAAAGTTTAAGTTTTTCATCTGAAAAACTGCATCATTACCCTTGAGTATAGTAAAATTCAGTCTGTGGGTTCAGAGGTGGGAGTGATAAGGGTGAAAAGGCTGTTGAGTGGAAACAAAGTCTACCATGGTGACATAACAATACAGCAGTGAAGAGCAGATCCAACTTGGTTGGTTGCAGCTGAGAAAGTGAATCAAGACAGGTCAGTGGAAGCTCTGGATAAGTTTGTGAGTTAGGAACCCCCTAAAAGTTTGTAAGGATTGAGAAAAAGTTTGGAATGTTTGGTAACCATTAAGCCAGCCGTTTCTTCTTTTAGGGGGAAAGTGGACTGTCCATGGCAGCTGCCTATCTATGCAATGTGCTAGCCAATTTTTTTCTTGCAATAAAACAGTAGCCTCTACCATACATGCATATGGTCTGAATTTTATTTTCTGATCCTTAGAGGACCAGGGTAAAATATTATAAGAAATTAACTTTTAAGGGATACAGCACAGATTTATCTGTACACAGGGATAGATTGCACAGTGAAAAAACTGAAATATGTTTAGTACTGTGTTGAGACTAAACAAATGCAGTGGCCTTACCTTCTCCTCATACAACATGTGCTTCAGCCCCCAAAGCATCTCACTAGCTCTTAAAAATAAATGTGCTCAATTTTTTTAGTAGCTCTCCTGTACTGGCAGAATCAAGACTGGTCAGAGAATGGAGAGCCACCACCACACAATTGCTGAATAAAGGGACCTAATAATTTCTTTCAACCTACAGACTGGAAACGTTTTCCATTCTGACAGTCCCTTTGTAGATTAACATCAGTCTACTAAGGGATTTTTTCTTATTTCTCTGGAGAAAGGGAAATTATGTTTAACTGTCAACATAAAAGGCTTATTTTTATAAAACTAAGCACTATGCTATAAATACCAGTTCTGTCAATAACTCAAAATAAAGCCTATTGAGTATACTCCAAACTACTTGCATTTCATCAGCTTCAGTTTGTGCAAATCCATCTTCTTTCATGTCCTTCATGACTTTCCATCCTCTGAGACTAGAATTTTAGATTTACATTGTTCAACTGATCATTAAGGCTAAGGATATATCTGGTGTTATTTATCTGCTATTTAAAAGTATAAGAGTAGTAAGGTTCCTTGTGGTAAACCACTGGTTGGTAACCTTAAAAAGGGAGAAGACATTTATTAATATGTACTAATTTAATTTGTTTCAGGACCATGTAAGAACAAAAGACAAACGGAAAACACACAGAAACCCCCTTTCTCTACTGAAACAGCCATTAGGTGTAGTATTCCAGCTTTGAAGTCCCTAATATATATTGGCTTATGAAAATGCATTAAGAAGATGTAGAATCATTCTGAATAGCAGACTTTCCCAAGACCTTTATGTGCAGGAGAGGGAGAAATTTCCCAAAATGTCATACCCTTCATGGAAACAAATGCCAGGAAAAAGAATGTGAACAAAACTTGTAGTACTCTGTCATGTCCTGGAGAAGCCCCTACTAGTATCTCTAGCATCTTGCCCTCAGAGCATCATCTGGCACCATCTAATGTGCACATCTTCCTAGAAATTTTCCTGAAGTAGTACATCTAGAAGTGGCACCCCAGTAAAGGTTGACCAGGCACTGCAATAGCATCAAAACCGTCAGATTTTTCAAACATGTCTCAAACACCCTTCCCACCAAGGAGACCTGCCTTGAAGGTATGCTATATCTGTGGCAGAGAATTTGGATCACAGTCTATTTCTATACATGAATCTCAGTGCCTAAAGAAGTGGCATATTGAAAACGATCAACTACCAAAGCACCTTAGAAGACCAGAGCCCAGAAAACCTGAGGTTCTTCCTGGTGGTTCCTATACACTTACCGAGGAAAATGAGGCAGCTTATCAGAGTGCTCAAGCCCAGCTCGTGCCCTGTGGAAACTGTGGCCGAACCTTTTTTCCTGAGCGTCTCCCTGTGCATGAAAGGTGTTGCAGAGGAGGTACCAGCACTCATAAATCTGGTAAAGGACCAAGATCTGGAGCTGGCTCAGAAAGATATAGTCAGTCTGAGAACCATCAAGGAATGAGTGGGGCTGCATCAGCTGCTCAGGTAAATTGCTAAGCATGTGCTGTATGAAAGCGTGTGGATGCATCTTGATGGTAAGAACTCCAGGGGAGACTGGCTTCCCATCAAATATAAAATCACTTTTCCTTCAGAAGGACCTTTTGGCTCCATGAAAAGGTTTATCTGCTGAATAGTAGAAAAAAAAAAAGGGGGAATACCCAGTGCATGGGGAAACTACTTATTCCTATTTGTTTCAACTTTCTTTTTGAAAGGCAGTAGTTGTAGTCCTGTAAGAGTTATGCCTCAAGAGGGACCATTGTTTGCTATAGCTCTCTAGATGATTCTATTAAGTAGCTTAGGCAAGGTTGGGATGTTATATGTTTTAGCAGATATTAGTTATTTTTATTTAGGTAATATGAAATGCAATGTTTCATTGTCCTGTAAGCACTCCAGCACTCCAAAATATGATTTTCATATTTTACCATTTTTCTTAACCTTGGCATGGAACATGAGTTTGCTGAGGACTGCATGTTCAAAGGCAGCAGCTCTGGGTATAACAACAACAAAATAAATAGGACAGCACATTTCTTTCCACTGAATTTGATTCAAGATCCAAGAATAAAGAAGCTGATTCACATTATCCAAAAACTGTACAGAGTTTTGGAAAATGGCTTATTTTTTTCTGCATTTGTTTCTGCACAAGATGTCTTTTGGCCAGGAGTTTTGTAAGATAGTTGTCTAAATTTAGGCCTAGTATCTAAATGAAACAGCTTTTTTATTCCTTTTTTTTCAGATGGGGATTGGAATCCTGGTTGCCTACATTACTTTTGAAAATGAGATTTAGTTCTTTCAGTCACCAAAGGAATGCAGTGGTATGCAGAGCATTTCTAAAGATGCTTTAGAAGTCAAAGGGTGTTGTTAAATGTTAGCTTACCAGCTGCTAAGTAAAATGGAGATAATAGCATTACCCTAGCTCACATGAGACTAAGACAACGGGAACCATTTTTTTTATTATGCTATTTGAGGCCACTAACTGATAGATACTGGCAAATTAAGGTTCACTCCGTAGGTCTTCTGTCAGCAAGTTTCAAATAATTCCAAGGAGTTCAAAGTGCTGCACAGCTACATCTATAGCTGTAGGAAGGGTGATATTCTTGTTTTACACTACATTGTACCCTTTACCAAGGAACTAGCTTTGCTCTAAAGGTGATTGTTCAATGAAAGACATGGGTGTGAAACAGCAAGTTTAGTCCATCACACATAATTCTGTAGTTTAAAAAAAAAAGAAAAAAAAAGGGCATGGGGGAATTGCCTATAGTTATAATGCCATCAAAAAGAAAAAAGAAAAAAGTTAGAGTGTGATTTGGCATTGACAGTGACTCTGTAAAAACGTTACCCTCTTGCACAACATTTCTGCTCCCTTTGTGGATTCAGTCACATCTGCTGACTTGTTGAACAACAACATTATTACCACTTTTTACTTCTGTGAGCTCTGCAGAGCCAGAATGAAATCTGCTCAAATCTATTCTTCCTTCTGTGTGAACAACAGGTTTCCTCATTTTCTTCCAAGCAGTTACAGTTCATCAGTTGCAACAGAACTAATGAGGCTGTACCGCATGCAGCTTGTAATTGACTCTAAGGGACTTTATTATTAACAATGACTTTTAGGAACAGATGATGGATTTTACCTCTCTGAGATCTTTTATTTTAATATTTTAGAGCTGTTCTTTTGTAAAGAGGTTCACCTTAACATCAGAGAACAGAACAGAAGGACTGAAAGAAATATCCTGTGATCCAAGTGGTTCTTCAGGACTGGCAGAAAGCTTATGAGAAGTGGTCGAAGGAACCATCTTTTCCATAGGTTTAAATTCTCTGTGTGAGGGTCCCTATTTACAGTTGAAACTTTTGAAAGGTCCACACATAGAAGGATGTGGAAATGCACTAAGCTTATGGAAAAACTGCAGATTTGCTATGAATGGGGACAAGGTCTGCGTGTCCTCTACAGTCTTCATCTTTTTCCAACATATGGTTTGAATTTTGCTCACCTTATCAGCTCCTCAACTACTTATTGATTTTGTTAAAAAATAGTATCCATTAGTACTGGACTGAAATGGCAATCTGTTTTGGTCCTGTTTGGAAAGCATTTGAGGCAGCTGTTGTCTCGTTTAAGACTTACTTGCTGTGATGGAGAACTGTTTAAGTACTTATTTAAATTCCTGATTCAGCAAAGCATCAGAGGAAAAGACTAACTGAAAAAAAAGGTCCAACTCTTGTATGAGTGTATTTAAGAGAAGTAATGCTACTGTCAAATTAATTTATGCAATGAAAGATGCCCTAAATGAAAAAGCTAGATTTTCTTAATTTGCAAAATAAAAGTTTTGACTGATTTAATAGTACACCACGTGAAGGGCATTTTAACTATACAACTGCAGGCACTTCTGCCTGTGTGCCTCTGTCCTGGAACTCCCTCACTTTTAGCAAGCGAAGAGCCAAGTAGACCAGTATCATTACTGACAAACTCTTTTGCAGTTCTGTGTTAAATGTCTTTAGAGCTGGAGACACAGCAGCCTCTGTAAACCATCTCTTCCACTAACTGCCCTTGATCTCAGAATCAGTGAACACATCTGAGTTAATTGTGCGTGGCTTTGTAAAATAAACCACTGCCTATGCTTAAAGACTCAGAAATTCTGCTTTGGATTCTATCATGATACCCCCAAAAATGGAAGTGATGTCTGGAGCTATTGAAACTCAGACTTGCACTAGAAAAGAGTCTGTGTTTTATTCTTTCATAGAAAAAAAAGTGTAGTTTGTGTAAGTGAGCACCAGTGACTTGCCATGTGCATATGAGTTATGGGTTTTTTGACAATAGATAACTCTGGTCTTGGAAGTCTATTAGATGCATCACTAGCATCTGGTGCTGCCCTCTGCTGTTTTCTTCTTATCAGGTGAATTACTTAAAAAGATATCACTCATCTTCCTTTGCTGTATTGCAATGCATTTTAACACAGCGTAAACCTTGAAAATTTGTGTAGCAACAATTTTGATGTTGTATTTTGCTCTAGCATAAAGCCATCTAGGCACTTTGTAAAAGGAAGGTTCCTTCAGATGCTGTGTAATTCTAATGAAGATGGGAAGTCAATGAAAAGCTTTGCTTGCCTGGATGGCAGTGGTTTTGAACACCTTTTTAGGCGAACACTGATGAACAAATTTTCAAATATAGTTGAGAATGAATAGTGAATGGATGGTTTGAATGAAACTTATCATTGGGAATGATTGAGTTTCTTGCCTTTCTTGTTGTACACAAAATGTACATGTTCATTATCCTGATGTATTTCAAGTAAAATAAAACACATCAGGAGAAAAATTGGATATTCTAGTGCTCTCAGTGGAGTAATATCTTTAATTGCCAGCATCAGCTGGAAGAATTACTGTTCAAAGAAATTTTATGGACAAACATATGACCAGTCCTAACATTTGTGTTGTTGTGTTGTGGCAATGCCTGAAAGTGCTTCAGTGGGGTGTGAAATGCAACTTTGGATAGTCATGAGACCCATGCCACATCTTGTCCCTGTCCCTTATGCAAAATGCTTTCTACTTTCCAGAGGGGAATGTGTGAAAAGTGCTGCTTTCATACAACAGAATGGTGCTGCTAAGTGTTTGTACCAATCTTTTCTTGAGCCTCTGTTCCTTGGGTGATTCAAGTCTATGCTGAGAGCTCTGTCCTAGAGCAAGATGCTTCTCCTCTTTCCATTAAAATACATGGATAACTAAACAAATAGGAAAGGCAGAGGTGTGTGCAGTCCTGGATGATAAATATTTATGTAGCAGAGTTTGGGAGACAGTCTTATTGTGTGTACTTAAGAAGAAATTAAAAGCTTTGTGCAGTATGGAAGGATTTGACCTCATGTAACACCATAACAGCAGCCTGGGGCTAACCTCAAGTAATGTCAGGTCTATTGAAAATACATAGTTGCATAGCCCTCTGAGCTAAATAACTTCATTCATAGTCACGCAGACATACTTAGCAGTCTTGGAGAAAAAAAGAAAATACTGAGACACCAGAGGAAAGCCTAACTACACTCTTAGGTATTTGTAGGTATTTTTATAATAACACATGTCCTCAGGAACAGACCTTCCCTACAACCCTTTTTAAAAGTTAAAAACAAAGCAGTGAGCAGACAGCCTAGCCACTGGCTTGTGAGTAGTTTGGGTTGGAAAATTGTGCTGTTTCCAAAAATAGTTTCATTTAAAACTGCAGGCCTCCAGATGTGACATTTGGGATAAGCACACTCTGAAGAGAAAAAGAAATGAAGGGTAAATATCATCAGCTGTAGAAAGTCCAAGTAAAGCTTATCGTATCTTGGATTCCACAGTTAAAAAATGAAAAACTGGTTACTACCAATTGTAAGGCTAATCTCCTTCAGGTTTTATTTTTCAGCTTTTTACGTGTCTGCAGAGAAGAATTTGTGTGTATAAGTATATGTGTGGTGATGATTCAAACACAATATTTTTCTGGAAAAAATAGTTCTATCCTTAGGGTAGCCTGATTCCTTTTAATTAATTTTAGTCTCTGCTGTTGTTTCTGTACAGTTTTTAATTGTGGCAGTTACAAAAGACAGGCATTTCTATTTGAACAGATTTCTACAACATTTGTACTAGGATTCCTTTTTCCCTTTTTGGTAGTATATAAAGAGTCCCCACAAACCGAATGCAAACCAAATTGCTCTTGCCTGGTTTTCAGCCAATAAATAACCTATTTTAATGAATGGCAGGAACCTAGCTAATGAACCTAGTGTGGAAAATGTGTTCCAACTGCTTTTACACCAAGCATTTTTTAAGGAAACCATTTCTAAAATGCTGTAATGTACCCAAAACAGGAATGCACACTGAAATGAGTTCCCTGATCTCAAGAATTCAGATTATAGTATTCTTATCTAAATCTCTCCAGAGCCTACAAATAAACATATAGTTCCTGTATCTGAACCCAGAGTCTTATCTCCAAATCAGTCAAGGTTTAGCTCAAGACTTGAAGCAAAGAAGTAGGTGAGAATTGATAATGAAAAATCAGAAGGTGTTCTTAAAATAGCTGTTGATATATTCACCTACAAATAGGAGGAGAAGGGTATGTTTTGATATTTATTAGAAAATATACATGTATAAATACAGTGTTATCAAGGGTAGCTAAGGAAATTCCATTTGAAAGTCAAGAGGATGAAAATGTCCTTGGAGAGACTGTCTTTGGATGTTGTATTTCAAGTCACTGTGAGAACTTTCTAGATTAAGTCCACCTTTTCCCAGCAAAAATAGACTTTATAGAGTAGTATTCCTTCTTATAATTGAGATTGCATGTGTGATACAGGAAAGCAAGCTTATGCAGATTGTTCACTAATGATGTTTTCAGACTGTAACATAAACACGAGAAGAACTGCCCAGAATTTCTTGAACACACTGATGGGCTGACAGAGAGAGTCATGAATACTGGAACAGGTTACTCTTTGTCCTAAACAGCAGCAGAGTTAAAAATTAAATCCCCACCTCCCTTGTTTGAGCAAGAAAGGCTTCCCATGTTTGGTCTGGCCTGGCTGTCCCTCTAAATTTAGGAGGGCATGGGACAGCTCATCTCTTGCTGGTATTCTGCAGCCAGAAGTATAGGAAGTGCTGGCAGTTGTGAGACCCATCTGTGTGCCTCCAAGTTCTGTCTCTACAGAGTGTTTTTACGCTACCAGCAGGGCTAGTATTGACACCACACCTAGACCAGGACATGCCTAAGGACACAGCTGAGTCCATAATCTGCCGAACCACAGTAATTACACATTTTTCAGCCTTGGAATATGTATTTGTGAAGTTTGGAGCTGAAGAATCTTTTTCTTTCATTGTTGAGCTGTTTCTTCTGAGAACAATAGCATATTTGCAGTGTGGAAACAATAACTTGCTTAGAGTCCAGTTCTGCACTCTCTGCAGTCACTGGCAAACTGAGTCACAGTCACACTGAGGCCTTTGGGATAAACAAACTGAGTCACATTGAGGCCTTTGGGATAAACAAACAGCAATTCCTATTTTGTGCCTCTTCCTGAAATATCCTGGATTGATTTTAATCCTTGAAGGCAAAGAATTCCATCAACTAACTGACCTGTGGCAAAAGTAACATGGGGTAAGGGACCACAATCACTGCCTGGGGCAGCTGCCCTCACTGCCCAACTTTAGAGAGATATTAAGGCTGGACACAGTGGTTTAAGCTGTGTTCTGCCAGAAGATGGTGTTTCTGTTACTGCAGCTGTGTTCAGCTGAGGAAGTTTTTGTTGTTGCTTTACATGTTACTTCTGCTTGGTCCATAAAAAAGGGCTTCAACTGTTTAAGGTAAATGCTGCTTCTCAGTAACTTTATGAAGCAGAGTTATTTCTGCATGTGAAGACTGAGCATTTCCATGAGCTCGAAGGTGTGAAAATAGCTAAGTATTAGTCACACACATGAATTGTCAGCCCAGTATCTGCGATATGAGCCCTCCTGTTAATGAAGTGATATCTCTTACAAGCTTCAAGACTGAATCCAAACAAAACAGAATTGATAGAAACAGTTACACTGATTTCACAAGTATCAGGTTCCTTGTCTACATGACAGTTTTCATCCACACTCATTCTGATTCAAAATTAATGTTGAAAACAGTATTTATTCTTCTTCACCATTGTTACTTGCAGGCAAAAGTGATAAAACGGCCACCAACAGTGATTTGTTACATATGTGGTCGTGAGTATGGAACAAAATCTATTAGTATTCATGAACCACAATGCCTGAAAAAATGGCACCAGGAGAATGACAACCTACCCAAGCACTTGAGAAGACCAGAACCTAAAAAGCCTGAAGTCAGATTTGTGCAAGGTAAGATACAGACCAAATTAAGATATGGGAAGAAGAAAGTGGGAGGAACAAAAAAAGAAAGAGAAGTTAATTTTAAGTAGTAGGTAAACAGTTTGCAAGAACATCTTTCTCCAGTTTACTTGTTTTAAGCTTTCTGTTAAGTATCCAGTTATTCTGTGGAGCATCCATGAGAAGTAAGAGTAGTCATTGACTCTGGAACATGTCTCCTGGGACAGTCTCCTTTTGTGTCAGTATGTTCTGAATCAAAACACAAATAGATTAGCAGCCTGCTTCACAGCTCCACAGTTCCATTTTGACTTCTTTCCACACTGTAAGTAGTCATGTTTTAAAGTAAGCAAAAACATCCAAGAATAATGTGCTGACTTGACACATAGAGTCATTAAAATAAAATACCCTCAGGCAACACACATGTAGGTACTTCAGCTATATTCTTCTACAGTCAACGTCCAGTGGATGTTATTGATCCCTTTTATTTACAAGTATTAGAAGCTTCATTGTGAGATATTATAATATAAACACAATGGAGAAAAAATACAGGTAGTAAAAAAAATTTTAATTCTACCAATTTGGCATGTTTGTGCTGTGGGTTCTGTTTTGTAAGATTCCACTTCTTCAAACCAACAAACACTGATGATCCCCAGCAGCCACAGAGATGAGCTCTGGTATGTATTCCAGCAGGGGTGTGCTCACTGTAGGACCAAAGAGAAATCCTTATCTGTGCTTTGCCTGGAAGCTGTTCCCAGCACTTCCCTATTGCCATGTAAAGTTATTTCGTCTTTTCTTCTGGATGCTTTCCCTGGCCCTGCCAGCTGGTCTGAGCTACTTGGGCCAAGTTTGGACCACTTCCTCACAGGCTTTAATCCACACATGCTTTTTTTTTATATTCACCGTAATTTCCCTCAGCTTCCCCTAATGTCTGGAAAAGTAGACAAAGACTCCTACAACTCACTGTGAAAGAGTCATACACTAGGTCAGTTTACAGCACTACAAAGAAATATGTCCTCAGAAGACACACAGAAGAGAGCGGGATCATGGAGAACACTAAACAGCTGTTCAAAATAATAATCAAAGATCAAATAATATCAAATCAGAACTTGGTAAACAGATGCCAAATGGCAGAGTTGAAGCTGCAGTAAAAGATATGTTCAAAAGACATTTTCATTGTTCCTTTGTTCTTTTGGATGTTAAACACTTTTTAGTTATTACACATTTTCTGGTAAAACAGATGGAGAAAATGAGAATTCCATGTGAAGGAGAAGGATGCAAAAGGACAAATCTGGTTTGTTTGAAATACACTGTTCTTATTTTGAAGGAGTGGAAGCAGAAAGACAACCATTCTTTGAGAAAACAATCTAGCAGAAAGCTCCCAGATATGAATCAGAAAATTGTCTTGTGCAGTGAGTCATATCAGGCGCCTCTCATCTCCTGTGAGGTGTTGTGTGCCTATGGTTCCCCAGGGGACATTGACCTGCTTCCAGCATCTGTCCCTAAATGCCTACTGATGCAAGCCTGATCAGTTCTTTAGTTTGAGCTAAAATTATTGTTCCCCCTGAAGTTGCCTCATACTCCTGGCCTCAAGAAAATAATCTCAGTGTTGTTCTTTTTCCGTAAGCGTTACTCTCGATCATCTGGTAAATGCTATAACTGACCTTGAGACCACATGCATGTACTGCATGTCTCACAGTTTCTGATCTCAGGGAGGAGGGATTACTTCTGTTGTTGAATGAAACAGGCAATGTTCAAAAAAAGCTCAGAAATATTAACTGCTTACATAAAACTTTTTATAACTTACATAAATCTTTTTCTGAAAACTCAAGTGTCACAGGAAGACAACCACTGCCCTCATTACACAGTGTTTTGTTTGTGGAATGCCTAACACACGCCTACAAGGAGAAAGTCGTCTCTCTTTCTCTCTCCCCCTCCTTTTTTTTTTATATTCCATAAACTCACCAAAGTACAGAAAATACACATTCATTTCCTGAAAGCAAAGGGGATATTTGTCTCAGCCAAGAAAAGAAACACTACTTGGTTGCTCTTCTAACAAAAAGAACATTAGGAACAGGCATATTAAGAGATCTAAGGCTTATTGTGGTTATGTGAACCATTGGATATGAACCATATTAAAATTGTATGGGCCTTTAATGAAGGGCTATATCATGTGCCAATGACAGAAACCATGGAATTTTTTTAAAATGCACAAATCCCTTTCTTTTAAAAATTGTCCATTGCTAAAAGTTCAAAGAAAAAAATGGGTTTTTAAATCTTTTTCTGTATTTTCATACCATCTGAGAAGGGTGAAGCAAATACATCTTCAATTCAAGCCATGTGGATTTTTCTCTGCATGTACTTCAAATGAAAACTCTTAAGGACTACATCCAGGTATTAAGCAACTTGCCTGGCCTTTTTGCAAATCAGTTTGAGACAATACTATGTGAAAAGGAAAGTCCAAAGTCCATTTCAAGATGAAAGTAAACAAGATTTTTTTTAATACCCAAATAAAATCTTGAAAATACATCTGAGTGTTTGAAGACTGCTCCTGCATTTTCAGAGCAGTCATTCTTCCCACAGTGGAAAATAACTGAGGGTAAGACTGGATTAGTGTTTAGATCACAATAGATACATCAGTGCAATGACCTCACAGGAAGTTGTGGCTTAAAAGTACTGTAGGTTTTGTCTGTAAGGTTTTGGGCTTTTCTAAGATTTACTCCACTTTTTAGCAAAACGTGCGTAAACTCCAACAGGAAGAAAATTGAGTCCTTTGTCCAGAGCAGTGCAAAGAGCATATTCTCGAGTTAGATACGCTCCCGCCCATAGTCATGGTCAGATAACACGTGCTCATTAAACAGAACTTGAAGTGAAGCCAAAAAATGAATTTGCTGATAATAGTATGTATGCAAAGATGTTAGTAATTAGCTTAGAATGCACATCATAACACACAGCATGATGTTTTCTCTGTACTCTAATACAATACAAAATTATTCAGTTTGAAGTTAATTTAATTCAACCCCTGGGACAAAAAGCAGAGTCTTTTTTATGTATTTTTTACTCTTTTGCTTCTTTCTTTTCTTTTTCATTTGCAAAAGCAATATGGTTTGGTTAAACTGAAAGGCTCAGTCAACAGGTATTTCCTGAAAATATTTTCCATAAAGAGTTGAATGTGGGTCTCCAGAATGAAAGCTGATACTTTCTTTTTCTAATTTTCCAGCCAAAGGTTTCTATGATCTTGATTCTTTAAATGAGGCAGCCTGGACCAGCGCCCAGACCCAGCTAGTTCCATGTGATATTTGTGGACGTACTTTTCTTCCAGACAGACTGATCGTCCACCAGAGGTCCTGTAAACCGAAACCTGCAAAGTGAAGTGGATGTAACACACATACATACAAATACATGTCTGCTAACACACAAACACACATGTTTATCCTAAGCTCGATAAAATGTGTGGATGTGTGTGGGTGTGTGTGTGTACATGAAGGCACATACATGTACCCAAACCTTTCAGACAAACCACAAGAGGAATAAAATTCCGCTTAGAGGCATGGCCGTCAAGACTGTAGTGTGTAATCGTATCATGTGCTCCAGTAGTCTCTAGAGTAAAAATCAGCAGTTGCTACCAAAGGATAAGGTCAAATACAGAAAAATATTTCCTTGATAATTTTGTTTCCCCTCTATCAGAGACTTCTCTGGTTAGTGTAAGGAACTGTAGCTGAACTTGACTAATCAGAGAAAGCAAGTAGCTCCTTTAATTAAGTTTGTTCATTTTTGTTAGTGTTTTTGGGGTTTTAGCGTGGGGGGGTGAGGTGGTGTCTTTATCCATTTTTGGCACAAGACTATTCAAAGACTCCCACTCAGACTTTAAATTCAAGGAGCACTCAAGGGTTCACATCCTGGTGTGACAGTGCATCATGAAGACCTTGACTGCTACAAATGAAACATTCCCATATAAAGGGACCCAGTCATGGGCCATAGAACCAGAAATTGGCTGCTTTTAGAAAAGACCCCAAAAGTGCACTCTTCTTGCAGCTTTTTGTGCTTAAGAATGATACTGACCATGTGATTTATCCTCAACTCAGTAAACTGATCATGCCAAAAATATTATAAGTCAGAGAAGCATATCTTTGTCATGAACTTTTTAAAAGGAAACGTATTTTTATGTCAAGATAAAACACGGATAGTGTCCCAGATGGTTGGCATAAAATACCACTCTGCCCTCTGTACCAAATGTGGCCATAACAGAGTGCCAGTATTGGCAGCAAGGGTAAGTGTACTACAGTAAAGCTGTGGGGAAGGTGTTTGATGGTGATATTTTGTTATGTAGAAGAATCAGTGCCAAAACACACCAGTGAATAGGCTAAACACATGAAGGAAGTAATACTCACTTTTACAAGGTACAGCAGAGAGCAATTATTGTTATTTTACTTACTCTGTAGCATTTTATTAAGTGCTGAGACTATTCAAAAGGTATGACAAAATGCAGTACAGGTTGTGGAACAGCAATCTATGCTTACTGATATTATGAAAAAACCTATACATCATGTATGTTTTCATCTGCAGGCTTAAGGCCTGTTATGTATTGTGTGATCAATGTGACTTTTCTCAGAGCATTCACACTTACTATTGTGCTTAAAAATCCGATGAAGTGGATGCCTCCATACACACTAAAATGAAATATAGGTACCAGCAACTCTTCTTTTCCAAGCTGTCAAGCTGTGTGATTTGTGGAGTAAGTGAAATAAGAAGTAATATCATTGTTCTGTTATTAGAGAAATGCTCCTGGCTCCAGCCCTGGTGGGTTGTTAATTCAGACTGGAGAGGTACCAGCATTCTTTGGTGAAAATAATTTCCAAAACAATCAATGGTACCTCAGCAGCCCTTTCATCTTCAGAATGAGCATTGTATATATTGAAGATAGATATCTTCAGGAGTCAAAGTTTCTGTTCTACAGAACAAAGCTGTATAAACCCTGCAGATCTGTCTTTGCTAGTGTCTCCAACCATGAGAGGTGCTGGCAGAGCTGGACCAGTGCCATCTCTCCCCCTTTTGGCTGGGAGAAGGCATGTGGCCTGAGGAAAGAAGAACTAGGGCACTGGTTTGTGATTGTTAGACTGGCTCCTAGCAGCTGTTGGCAGGCAACATACACCGCAAGACCCTGAGGCTGTTCTAAGTCACACCAACTCGGGCCTGCTGACAAGTGATTTGGTAACTGGAGAATTATGGATATCATACAATCTCACCTTTGTGTCCCCTCTTCCACTTCTTGGAACCCTCTTTCATTTCTCAGACATGATAAGCATTTTTTGGCTCCACCTCCCTCACTGGGTCATCAAAATTCACTACAGTCACTTCAAGAGCAAAAGCATGTTTTAAAGAAACTAAGCCTTTGCAGAGTCACTGCAGTCCTTGGCATTAAAAATTTAGCCCATCCTTCCTTCTGAAACCATAAGCCTGGAGTATGGTTTCCAGGTCAGCTTTTACAAAAGTCAAGTGAGTATTTGGCAAATTAAGAGCTGTCTCTGCTAATAAGTGACTGCTGCTGAGCTCTGAGTTTAACGTGGGATTTGAGAAATGGTGAGTCAAGTCAGCACTGGGCTGTGGGGACTGATAGTGAGACCAGAGCATGCAGGAAGTCAGCAGGAGGCAACAGCCCTCAGAAAGATCTCAAAGATTGTACAGTCCCCTTCCCTCCACAAGTTTCTGGGTACAATGATTTCCAAAATATGTAGACATATAAAAAGTACTGACATAGAAGTGCATATTGTTCCATTTCAAAGACTTACTCAAATCCGCAGGTTACTCTGTCACAAGCTTCTCTGCTGAGTTCACCAAACCCAGTGTTAGTTTGTGCCAATGGTGATGGTGAGTTCTATTGCAAACTTTGTTCACTGTGAGAAGCACATATAGTACCTTCATGGTTTGCTCTCAACATAGTTAAAATGAGATCTTATGAGCATTTTTCGTTATTGCTTGGCATGTATCATTTGGACTTTTTTGCAGGAGAGGGAAAGGAAATGAGAAATTGAGGTACTTTGCCTCCTTTTTTTCTGTGCTTTAGTGATTTGTCACTTTAACCTTTTCTCATCCATTGTTGGCTCAATGTTATTTCCAGCTGAATCCCATGTTTCCTACTGCCACAACACATTTAAAGACCTGAAAAATGTCTTCTGGTACTTCAAAACCAATGATATTCCATCTAATTTGCCACAAATGTGCTGATAGGAGCTAAAACTATACCTGGAAAAAATATACAGAAAGTCAGAACATTTTGACAAGCAAAGTTCGATCGTGTTAAACAAATGAGCATGCACTTTCAGATTATAAATAAAAGCCTTGACTTATCTTTTGGTTCAGCCATTTGAACCTACCAGTTCCAAATAAAAAATGAGACAGTCTATAAAAGCAATTCTGAAGACTGTAGTCAGTTTAACTGCAGACATCCATAAGATATTGATGAAAGAACCCATGACTGCAGAAAAGTATTATGTGTAAAGTTGAGAGTCACAGTCCTTTAGTTACCACACAAACTTCAAAAAGTCCTGCATCTTTAAGGGCAGTAGCAAAAAATGCCTAGTGGGCCTTAGCAAGAAAGTTTCTTGAACCCTTTTTCTTAAAGGCTACCAGTACTTAGTAGACCACAGCTTGATGAATAAAAAAATTTGTAAATGCAATGTCAGTTTCTATCTGAAAGATAGTGAGAACCTACATGGGTCTGGGAATTCTCTCTACATGGCACAGACCTGGAGAGCATATAGCACCATATAGAAATTATGTTTTTGGCTTTGCCACCTGACCACTGACAATTTAAATGCTTAAGCTTTAGTTCAGGATTCTGAACTAAATTGATTTGATTTGATTTGATTTGATTTGATTTGATTTGATTCTGTAGTCACTGAAGCAAAATCCTACAGTAGCAGATGGGTACAGGATAGAGCCAGAAAAGCTAAGAGATTGATCAGATGTTGACACATCTAATCAAATTAGATCCTGCAGTTTTTTATGATAGCACACAAGCTTTCATAGCCTATGTTTGTTTAACAATAGAATTTCATAGTTGAGAATTTTGGTTTTAATACCCACGGAGCTGGTCTACATAGAGAAATTCTAGGTGGGCTTTTGTGAATATTTGCTTTGGGGTCCTGTCTTCCCAAGTGATTAGTTTGGCTTCATTGTTGGTGGGGATAAGGTTTCTGAATTCTGTATTTCTGAGCTGTGTCAACCACAGTGGGTTCAAATGAGTTTGCCATGTTTGGAGACATGCCACCCTCAGCTACACAGTAGCTACATCGTGCAAAAGCAGGATTTAGCAGAGGCATGAACTCCACCAAAAAACAAAACCTACGATCCTGAAAAACCCTCCAAGAAGTTACCTGCTTGACTGTCTAAATTCTTGCATGCTGTTACTTGTTTATTCCTTGGTCAATATCATAACTGACATACCCAGAGTATTGTTGAGTCTGGAGCATGCAAGGGTAAGGGACCCATCCTAAATCTATATTTCTTAAAAAACTCCTGGCATTCAATTAAAAAAAAAAAAAAAAAAATCATAGAATTCAGAAGAAGGAGTTGACAACAGAACTGGNAGACTCTAGGAGCCCAGATGGTTTAACTTTTCAAAAAAACAGGTGAAGTGCCTCACTGGTAGCCTGTACATATCCAGATTACAAAGCCTTCTTTCCAGAAGAAAAGATTAAATAATTTCCAAAGTAGGAATTTGTTGCTAGTCAAACTCAGAAGTAAGACACTCAGAACGTTAAAACAGTGGAGAAGTTTACTGAGATTTTTGCAAGCATGAACTTCTTTTTAAAAAAATAATGCATAGGCGTAGGTCTAATATGAATAGATTTAGGTCAGCCTTGTATTACAGTACAGCCTGTAGAACACTGGACTAAAAGACTCTAAAATATAATCATGAGATATAATAATTGACATGCAATTTTCAGGATAAAAAATACTTTCAAAAAGTCTATGAAAAATATTGCAAGTTGCCAATGGTGTCTCTGAATTAGGTACTTCAATGGTAGCAGTTAAAAAGAAGAAACTCAAACATATTTTAAAAAGGAGTCCCATCTCTCCAAGAATGTGGGCCTAATCAAACATATAAATAACAAGAATAAACTGCTTCTTAAGGTAAGAGTATTTGACTTGGTTTATGATCTGTACCTGTATTTGGAAGTTGAATCAGATGCCAAGTCAGATTGTGATAATGAGGTCTTCAGAGCAGCAGTGAGAGATCTCTGGACAAAAAAAATTTGAGATACAGTCTTAAATGGAATATAAGTTGCCAGTCTCATCAGAAAGAGGAGATTGATTTCAAAACAAGCAAGGGGATTGCCTTTTTTGCTTTCTGTGGCACCTTAAGGGGGAAAGATTTACCTAGGTTAGCTCATAGGACTTGTAAATCTAAATGGCTAGCAAACTGGCTGTTTCATGTTTCACACTTTATTTTTGTAATACATCCAATTGAAAATGAGTTATACTTACCGCTGTCTATTTAAAGGCTGTTTAAAGACTGGTAAAAAAGTAAAATAAAGGTCCTGCCAGATACAGCTTGTGATAAAAGCAGATTTCCAAGATCTCCTTCTCCAATCTACTCCCTCTTTGCACAAGTACTGGTTTGTTAGCCACCATAGCTTTCCCTGCAGTTCTTTTCCTTCCTGTGTTCCCTCCTCCACCATTTAGCCTTTTCTGGTGCATTTGGACAGAGGTAACTTCTCTAAATATCTGGAGAAGTTATTATTTGGAGAAGTTAATAATTGGAGAAGTTACAATTCTCAGTATATGGCCATGACAGCAAAATACGTGCAGCATGGAAGAAGCTCGAGTCAGAAACATGGGTTGCACTGCACACTCCATGTTACAAAGTGATAAACTGGATGAACTCAAATAATATAGCAGAGCCACATGGAGGGGTTTTAATCCCCTAATATGTAATATTTACATTGTATCACTGAGAAGATAAGATATAAAAAGAATACATTTCTTGAAAAGCGTACTTGTGACTGTGAGAATAAAGAGATTCAGTCTGTTAAGATCTTTGCTCTGTCATGCGTTCCATATTTCAGCTCTTAATTTTCGAAAAACAAACCAAGTTCAAGGGTAGAAATCAGTATTTACAGAATTTCAGTTCTGCATGCTTAACCTTGACGTGCCCAGGATCTTGTGCACTCATCTCAATTAGGTAACATAGCAGATTCGATGCCAAAGTCCTCATTCATGTGTGATTAAAAATACCTAGTACAATTTCCAGAATATCTGCTTTAGCAAAATTTAGACTTCTAAAAAGACAAGGCAGGACATCCAGGTCAGCTTATCTCAACTCTTCTGAAAAAGTCACTGGAAAGTACCTGCAGGTCCTCTAGTGTTTTCCATGCAGTATGGTCTGGGAAGTTGACCTCAATGCCAGAGAGACTAGAGAGTTGTTAGAAATGTAACTATGGTGCAAAGTGGTCTGGTCAGGCAATTTCTTTTCAAGCAATGTAAGAGGACTTTCTGCTTCCCCTGTGAATCTGTAGTCAAAGGAGTTGTGTGCCTACATACCTCCAGAGATCCAGCTGTGCTAACTAGAGAACTATAAGCTGTCTAAATGATGGAACAAGCTGTTGGCTTGTGGAGAAGTTCGGCACGTTTTAGGAAGGATCTGAAGAAGATCTGTGGGCTTGATGATGAATACATGACAAGTATAATGTTAGGCAGCATAGTATTTCTAAGAATGAAGAATGAAGAGAGCTCCTATCCAGTAGTGTTCCAGCAACAATAAATGTGTTACAAATGTCTTGACTTTTTTTTTATTAGAACTACAAAAAGGTTTCAGGATTGTTATCAGATCTACAGTTTGATTTCTTCCTAAATGTGATCCCCTCAAATATTGATAGACTTTGCTATTCCAAGGAAAAACCTGTGTGTGGAGAAGAGGAGGTGGTAGCATACATCCCAAGGTCCTTGGCCAGTGACCTCAGACTACCTAACTTCCAAATCCAGGGTACACACAATGTCAGCATGTTCCAGGCAAGCCTGGGAGTTTCACGGCTTAACCCTGATGGTTTTGTTGTTTTTCTTTTTTCTGTGACTCTGTCGGTTCGTTGAACACTAAATGATTGATGACCACATATCTGCAAGAGGCATTTGAAAAACTGCACATTTGTGGAAGATCTTGCTGATCTGCCTTGTGTGCTCATGAAGTGACAAAGCCCAGCAGGTGGCAATATAAGCACTTCTCGTAATTTGAAATCCTTAAACTCCTGTCAACCAATAGCATTATGATGATTTAGTCATTTATAGCTCTGACTTGCATGGAAAATAAACCTCAACACTGACAGTGATTTTATTCACTAAAATAATGCAAATTCCATGTGTCACAATCTGTCATTCTTTCCATCTCTGGATCATTCTCATGTCTTTGGTATTTACCAAGTACTATTTCATTCATCTGAGGTTGAACAATGTCTTGTAGCTGCTGAGAGCAGATTACATCTAGAAACACACCTCAGATATTTTCTTTATTTCTGTAAATTGACAGAGTGAGCTCTGACTAGACATTTCTCCCAAAATACTGTTCTGAGAAGATTTTACATATAAGTCATATGAAGTAAATGTTCTCATCTGGTTAAGGTTTCAAAAGGTTTACTCTATCTGCAATTGATCAGCTTCCTTCAAAACTATGAATCCTTCCTCAGTATGACTTCAAGATCACATCTGCTGGTAGGCAACTGCTTTCCAGCTACATTTGTACATGAATGTATATTGTTTAGGGAGGAGTGAAAACACCTGAGATTGGATTAGGACATTTTACTTCTAAAGAGAAGCTTCTAAAGAGCTTATGGGAAAATGCATGTGTAGGTTACAAAGGCCATATTTAAAGAAGGTATTTCTAGCTATAAACTACTTTCCTAAAGTGTCCTGAATGTCAGTATATGCTTAGAGAAATATATTGGGAAAGTGAGTGGACATCCAGTTTTCTTCTGGGCTTCTGGGTACTGAAGTAACTGGATAGTCCCCCAGAGTGAAATTAAGATCCAGAAGTGCTGGAGAGCCTCTAAGAACTCTACACGGACTGCTAAGGGATCTGACAGACTCTAATAACTGTAATACTTTGTGCTTCTACTGCACCTTCCATTCAGAGCTCTCCAAGTACTTTAAAACCACTCATTAGTTAAGGCTTACAGCCTTTGCTGGGCAAGGCTCATTACTGCCATTTTAAAGCTGGTGAACTGATTTCTGGAGTGCAATGTTACAAATCAGTCCTGTTTTTCTCTGCCCACCCTGATCTCCGAAAAGTGGACCCTGACTCTACTGTTTGCTAGGAACTTGAGGTTTGACAAGAAGCTTGATCTTCTGAACTATAGCAGTCAATCTAGAAGTTAAAATTAATCTTTAATATTGCAAATCAGTTTTGGAATAAGTCAGGTACAGGTAGATCAATCTGACTATGTAAAATCTTTGGCATTTTCTGAGGAGAAACAGATCTTGCAAATGCAGTCCCAAACAGAGATTATGGAAAACAGAACTGGTTGCTTCTGCTCACAGTAGTACAGTTGCTTGAGAAATCTGTTAAGTAACCTGCTCGGTAAGAGGTCCTTTATTCCTCAGTTATACTTATGTAATACCTGCTACTTACACTCCTGTCGTGCATCTGGAGGAAAGATGGCTGCGCCACACACCAACAATGTATGAATTAGAGGCTAGTTCACTGCAAGCTTTCCTCCAGATGCCCCTACATCTCAAGAGGGAATCTTTCAATAATTTTCCAAACCATGACGTGCCAGGGAAGCCAGGAACTACCCTTATGCCGTATGAGAACAATTCAGAGGATGCTATAAATACACTCAGCATTTTCTTAACATTTAGACACTTAGCTTTCTGGTATGCTATTTGATCTTTTGGGTCTAACAATTGGTATTTTTTCCCTATTTTGCTCTTTCAGTTAAAAAAAAAAAACCCAAACAAAAAAAACAACCAAACAAAAAAACCCAAACAAAAAAACCCAAACAAAAAAAACCCAAACAAAAAAAGGGGGAAAGGAAAAGAAGAATATAAACACCCCACAAAAAAAGATGCACTGTCAGGTCTGGTCACAATCCTAATCACAGATGAGGTTCAGAGGAGATCACCTTCTGGCCAGGCTATACCAGGAGAGAGCTCATGGTTTTCTATTTAAGAGTTCTTTCTAGAGGCAGCACCAGGAACCTTAGCAGGTCACTTCTGCTGTTTGTGACAAGAGCTCAGGCCCTGTCAGTAAGCCAGATGAAGACCTAAATCAGATTATCTGACAGACTCTCATGAGAAGAGACTGCAGTCTGACAAGCCAGAATCTCCTGCTGGCATTTTGTCATGGTGCTACTCATGGTCTGTGACACCCTGGCCTTGGGGCCTGGCCTTCAGAGGCAGATCCATGTGGAAGAAAAACAGCAGGACTCTGGCACACATCACCATCTGGGTTTGATGAAAATAACTTGGAGGCGAGGCCACCCACTGAGCACTGGGCACGGGCACCACCCTTTCCCCAGCTATTCAACACTCCATGGACCCTCAGCTGGCAGGGCAGGAGCCCCATGCCAGGCAGAATGCAGCTTGGCTGGCGTGTTTCAACCTGGGGAAGGAGAGGTGGGGCGTGCCTGGGAGAAAGAGCACATTTGGGGGTTACTGGGTGGAACATGGGAACATGTCAGCAGCTTCCACCCCTGACCCACATCACTCCTTCCTGCTGTGTACCACCCATAGGCTGCACAGAGGAGCTTGCTGGCTCAGTGACAGGTTCCCATGCCCAGAGCTGCCACCACTGTGTCGCCACTTGGCTGCCCCCAGCCCTGAGTGGTGCACACAGGGATGGTGGCGATTTCCATTGTATGCAGGTCTCCCTGACATTCCTGACAGGTGTCGACAGCCTGACACAGACCAGGCACCAATCCTACACTCAGGAGATTGCACAGTGAGCAGTCCCAAGGGGTTGGATGAGCATCTCTAAGAGACATTTGGATTCCCAAGTTTTGAAATATATTGTCCATAGGACACTTTTCCACAGAAGGGGAAATGCTCATCAGGGTAATATCAGCAAGGCTCAAATCTCTTGGTGCCCAACCTACATTTGTTTAAAAACCTGTATGTCTGTTGAAAAAATAAGACATACAGGTAATGCAGGCAAGGAGGTGAAGCTTTTCCATTCTAATACGTATTGATTTTATCTTTCTGCCACATTCATTGAGCCGTTTCTCTTTCATCTTTTCTTTCCTCCCTTCTATTTTCATTTATTATCTACGTATCTGACCATGTCTATGTTATTCTGCTGTAAGTTTCAGCAGAAATACTTTAAATGTTGCCAAATCTTGATGAAGAGAGTTTCATTGTGTTTGTTCTACCACATATTCGGAATGTTTGTGATCAGAAACTTGATGGAATATCATATTTAAAAAAAAAATTAAAAAGAAGCTGAAGCCTGAACCTTGGTCTTGCTTACACCAGAGAATACAGTGAAATTATTTTTGATTTCTGTGTGTGTAACTGAGATCAGACTTTGGCTGTAGCCATGTATTCTGTCAAAGGCAGAAGACCACAATCACCTTTGGGATAATGATTAATTATAACCACCAGGCTGTCCTTCCTGTGCAGGTGGTGCAAGGTCATATTACGTGTTTGGTCTCTCCAACTATCCAGCTTACTAGATCTGAAAACTTTACTGTGTATGAATGTTCTGTAGTGAGGAAGAAATTAATGGTCTAAATCAGCAATGAGCCACAGAGGTCAGACTGGACCATTTTAAGAGTTGGGGTTGGGCAGGAAGGTATGGTTATAAGGTTTAAGCTCATCAAATTACTATGGAGAAGAAATGGATTGGGGGAAGATGTTTGGAACTTGCAAGTGTCTGCAGGTGCTCAGCACTGATTTAGGTAGGGCCCAGAGTGAGTACCAACAAGTGTGAAAAAGAAATTGGAATATTCCCTAAACATGCACACAGGATTACAGAGAACAGCAGGAATAGCATTTACAGTATCCTCCTGACCTTGAATTCACCTCATTCTTTTCCAGTACATAAACTACTGTAAATATCAGATGTGACATACTGCAGTTTGATGCAAACCAGTACAAAATTGAATTTAAAGAATTATCTCCTCTTTTAGCAACTGGTTAGTATCAAAGATGACCCCATTTCCACTGTTTCTTGCATGCACCAGCTATTTGCTTCTACAATGACTCAGTTACTACTGGGAACAAAGCATATTTTTTGTAGTAATGACAGAGAAGAAAAGGTTTGCATTGTACTGAAGCACAGAGATGGTTAATTTTTGTCCTGGTAATGCAGTTCACCTCAATACCTATGGAAAACCTGAAGCTGAATATTATTTTAAAGGGTTGTGAGAGCTACATTTAAAGGTAAAAGACAACCTTCTTAATTTCTGCCCCATTTCCTTACTAAGGAGAGGAGTGGAAGATGTGGTTCCTGTGGTGTATAAGAAGGAAGGCAGGGTCTGAACGTCCCCACTGATGCTGCTTGCAAGAGTATAGACTCAGACTTCTGAAAGTGCTGAGCACGTACAGTGGAACCCCTGAACCTGGCTTTGGAGAAGAACATGCTAGATACTGGATGAATATCTAGATAGAAGAAATAACTGCTACAAAGTGCATTAGTTGTAATTCCCAAGAGTTGTCCTGTATTTCCTTCCTCTGCAGTATCTCAGGATGCCAGGAAGAGCAGCTGCAGCTGTTGGAGGCAGGCATGCGATAACCAGCTTCACTTCTGAGACCTGCCCCCTGTTTTCAACTCTGAGAATGGCCAGCCTCTCTCTCTGTGCCAGAGTCTCCTCTAGGGGGATTATATTTCTCTTACTCACCAGGTGTCCAAAGAACTAACACTTCCTTGATCTCTGCATCAACATTGTCCGGATGCTAAAACCAGTATGTCGGTTTCAGCTGTTTGGGTTTTTTTTTTTTCCTCACCACACACATCAGGCAGGCTCTGTCTCCCAACATTCAGACACTCTCCATGTGCTCTTGTGATGGCCCAGCACTGGAACAGAGCCTTTGGGTCAGATGTCTGAGTTGGAGACAAAAGAAAGGTCCGTAAAATTTGAAAGTGATTCCAAAAAAACCCCCCTAATAGATATTTTAATATAAAATGCATCCTCTTCCTCCTCAAGAATGTTGACTATATGTGACCTAACCAGTGAAAAATACATTTGAGAACCAAACTTATCCTTTAATGTGGAGATGAATACTTATAACTTCATCACAAGGGTTCCTGAAAAAAGAACAGGTCCACAAATATAATGGGCAGTGTCAGGGTTTTACAAATGATAACCAGTTAAATATTTTGCAAAGAATCAACTAAGAAGGAGACCAGATATTAAGAATACTGAATTACTGGTTAGCTTTTGCCAAGTCCTTGTCTTTTGTCTTTGTCCATATCACAGGCTCTAAATTCCAGTCTCCATATCTTTAAAATGTTCTAGGAACAAATTACTTTAACAACTGCAAGTACTGTGCATCACTAATGTAATTAATATCTGCCAGGTATATGGAAAACTTTACACAAAAGACTTTCAAGTTTACGAAAGTATTATTTTCTGTTCTCTATCTCATGCCTGAAAAATATTTTTAATTTGCAGTTATACAACTTTTTTCTCTAAAATAGGTATTATTAGTAAAAGCCAGTAAATATCTAAAGAGAAAATCACCCAACTGCCAGACTTAATAGATATAGCCCTGCAAACTAGTCAATACACAATACTGTGCCTCTGTGTGTTTGTGTAAGAAAATTTGGCAAAGAACAGGAGGAAGCAAAGATTACTTTAGAAATTACTAAGGAGATGAGTACAGCATCTCAGTACAGTAGCAGCTTTTTTGTTTCAGCAGCTCCAAAGTGGTTTAATGTAGAGTTAATTTACTTCATTTTCACAAAGTATGAACTGTGCTCACAATTATGGGTGCAACAAAAATGTGTCATTGTTTAAAAGTTGATACTTAGTATCAGGAAACACCATTGGATTTTATCAAAAAACAAGGACTGGGCAAACCTGGCAAGTTGAAAAGTATCAATAGCCAAAAGATTATCATTCCCTGGTGGATTAATTTTTACAATACCAACTCCATTTTACTTTTGCTCTGCTGGAACACGAGCTGTATGCCATTGCTGGAAAGGGATACTCTAGTATGAAAACAAGGACAAAATCTCTGTGACAAGCAGTAAAAGACTGTTTGTTGATGTTTGGAGTGCTCCAAGAGAATCTAATTTCAGCTCCGTCACTGGTGTGCCATGTAACTTTACAGAGACATAGGGCTTCAGTTTCTAATTGGGATACTGCTGCTTAGCCTTCCCAGTGATGTTATTTCACTGTCTCAGGCATGTCCTTTAATGAGGGGATTGCAGAAGTTCAGTTTACAGTGCTGCTGTTGTTAGTCACAAAGCATAACAAACTAAAGTCCAGCGGCTTTCTGGTGCCACTGAAATGACCTTTTCCATTCTTCGGGGCCTTGGATTTTATCTTTGTATCTGTTGTGCCTTTCTGTAAATTTGTGTAAAGTCTCTGTAGCAAAGAAAGCCTAAAGCTAAAATCCTGACCCTGGAAGACGATAAAAAAGTTACCATTGGTTTTGTTGCGGGGAAAAGATTCTGGGACATTTACCAGACATAGTTCTTTAAATGGGATCAACTGTATTAATTGATGATCCTGTGATGGTTAAAATAATATTCTGTGTTTCTATCAAAGAAGTAGCCATTATTTTCTTCTGTTGCATGAAGTTGCAAAACAGTCTTGGTTCATTACACCAAAGAAAAGTTATGATGTGTTAGCAATAAATACTTATGTGAAGCAACTCTAGATTTGCAAAACAATACTCATAATCTGTGGTTTTGGAAGCTCAAATTCTGCTTTTTCCTGTAGACACAAATTTCTCACCATATAATTTCAACTAGTTTTTTTAAAATTACTGTATTTATCTTACCTCTAAAAGTCAATTTATTTAGATTAGTGGATGGCTTGATGTAATTTTTTTTTACCTAAGTGAATACTTTGTGCCTTTAAGCCACAAATTCAAATCCTTGCAGCATCAGTTCACCTATGCTTTTCAAATCAAATCCAATTTCATGCTTTTTTTATCCTTTAGAAAATGGTGAGTTACATTAATTATTCTGTGGCATTTCATGCAAGAGATTTTTCAGTACCTTTGAGCACTCTTCATATCTTCTCTTTATTGCCTAATGTATTTCATGTGCATTGGTTTTCTCTCCTTCATGGCGAGGAATAAAACAACTGGGGATGCTGCACAGTTATAATCCCTAAAGTGGTTTGTAATAAAACACAAACCAAAGAATCACTGCTATGTGAAATTAATTTAAAATACTGGTTTGTATAAAACCTGTTTTGTGCTACAATAAGAAGCTTCAAACAGAACATTTTTAAAAGGAAAAACAAAGAAAGAGGTGGTGGAAGATTATCTCATCATTCTTCCAATGCACCAGTGCCCTGTATAACTCATGCCAACCTTTAAAGTACAGTTCTGTTTTCATCCTTTTTATTAGGCTTTTTTATATTCCTAATTTACCAGTGCATATAGAAGCTGTATTCATTAAAGGCTTGGAAAAGAATAAGACTTGTTTTCTTTTTATGCTTATACAGTGTTTATGCTGTCCTGAAATGTTTCTCCAAAGCATACTGGTTTCCAAAGGATAGTGGCACTTGACCTTCTCCTTAGTTAAGTGGGCAAGCTAAGCAACATAATTTCTCAAGGAAGCAGCATAAAAAAACCAAAAACAAAAAACCCCCAAACAAACCAAAACACCCCCCCCAACAACAACAACAACAACAACCACCAAAAAAAAAAAACCAAAACCCCCAAACCAACAAACAAAAAACCCCACCAAATACCCCACCCAAAACCAATCAAACAAAAAAAACCCAAAAACAAACAAAAAGCCCCCCAACCAACCAACTAAAAAAAAAAAAAAACAAAACCCCACACCAAAAGCCAAACAGCCAAACCACAACATTATGTGGAAGTTACCTGATTTCACTATTCAGCCATCCTGACTAAATATTTTGTCTGATTTGAAGATATGCCCACTGAGACCTCAGTTCTGCAGTGCTCTGTCTGGTTCAAATACCAACCAACAAGCAAACATCAGCAGAGCAGAAGTCATAGCATCCTTTTTCTCTATATGAAGCATTGTTCTACGTTAGTCCATCACATGTAAACCACTTCATTTACAGTATACAAATAAGCAATTTTGTAGTTGTGACTAATGTCTGCATGTTAAAAACTTTCAATTAGAATGATGTGGAAAATAATTCACAGAAATAAAGTTTTTTATTCATCTGCATTTTTAAACTATTTCCAAGATTACTAGATAAGAATTTATATTATTGCCATGACCCTCATTTAAGCTACAAGACATACACAGTTGCCTTTACCCCAGCTAGTGGCTTCTCCTGGAGTGGCAATGGTATTTTGCGTGAACAGATAAGATTTACTGTTTAAGAAAGTAAAACCTGTTCTACAGCTTCTTTGTGTCAAAGCACTGAGGCAAAAGGGCTCTATAGCTGCTATAGCTTATTCCAGAAGCCCAAACTCTAGTTGTACAGCATGATAGTCCAGGTTTGATATCATCACAGCCTGAATGGACCTAAAATAAATACAGACACACACACACACACAAAACCCCAAACAAACAAACAAACAAAAAACCAAACAAAAAAACCCACAAAAACCCCCCAACCAAACAAACAAAAAAAACCCCAAAACAAAACAAAAAAGTTTGAGTTTTCTTGGAAAATAACCCTTCATACTTGGTATTTAATATTTCATAGTGTTTTGTGGTTAAAACCAAACCAAACCAAAACCCACACTTATCAGAAACAATGTACTTTCATTTTAGAGGATTTCTAATAAATAATAAAACAGGAAAAGACATGACGCTATCATGGCTGATAGTGTCCCTTTTTCATGGCAGTACAATTATCAGAAAATCCACGAAGGCTTGGTAGCTCTATATTCACTTACATCCTCTGCCTGTGGGGATGGAAACTGTTCCTGTTAGTGTATTCCAGGCACCGTGCAATTCAATACCTGGGAAGGCTGAAAACGGGTTTATGAACTGTTTTATTTTAAAGTCTTCCACTTTGTATAAAGCACAAAATACTTGTTGGAAGACAAAAGTTCTCCTTTTGTCAGAAGAAGAGAATGTCAAAGCAAATGTCAAAGGCATTCATCACTGCAAAGAGCATCTGCATCCTCCTTTGCAAAGGAAGCATTTCATACAACATGAATGATCTCTCTTAGGAGCAGAGGAACTTTCTTATTTGTCTAATCCTTTCTGAAGCAGCACCCAATTCAAATCTATTTGTTGCCAGAATAGTTTCGTGCTGAACTTGTTGACCATTTCAGGAAGAGCTATATCACATTTGAGGAAAAAGGGTGGTACTACTCAATGCCACACCATTTAAATTGTGACACTGCAACCACTGACAAAATCTCCTGAATTTGGCCTACTAGTCAGTAACATCAGCAGAAAGCTGGAAAAGCACAACAAACCTTGCAAATGGGGAGTGAACAAAGGGTAGAAAAATACTTTGCTTTTTGTTTTTCCTTCTGATTTTGCAAGACCTCAGACATAGTTGAAAAACCATGATTTTTCTTTTTTATTATTATATAGTTAAATATGCACTGAATAGATAAAATGGATGTTTAAAATGTCAAGGTCCATCTTTTCCTTCATTTTATGAGTTCAGGGCTTCCGTAAGTTTTAACATAAGAGCCAGAACACCAGCTCAGTGCTTCTTTCTTTCAACACAAACTATTTAGTCTTGATTAAGCCCTGCCTGCCATCCATGCCCATCTGAGAGATTGTCTTACACTGTGATTAATGGGGCAGCTGAAGATGTGGGTGACAGACAGAAGAGCACAACATAGACCTTCTGGGCAAGGGAGCAGCCAGTGTCTGAAAGAGCTGCACTGAGGATCCTGAGCCCTCATTAAGTTGGTGGGCACAATAAGCACCTTCCACACTCCCCTCCCCACAGCTGCATCTGACAGAGACAGGCAAGCCAGAAAAAGTCCTCCTTGTGGCCTCCCATATCTGCTTGAGGAGGTAAGAAATCTTGGGGCAAAGGAAAGTCTCACCAGCGGGAATTTGTTGCTGTTATTGCATGCTTCCAATATCCTCCATCTGATACACATGATAACTCATGCACTTTTGACAACTGCACATACACTAAAAAATTATAACTCTTATTGCCCTTGTACAACTCTCCACATACAAAAGGATCAATTACGTCCATAGGAAGCTATGCCTCTGCCATTGACACTCTATCATGCCTACAGCTTCTTTTGATCTGATACATTTGAATCTGATATGTCTGTGGAGCAGCGAGTGAGGCCCTTTATGAGTAGTCACCTCTGATATTATTATCATACTCTCCAGACATGGTGTCATGAGACCACTCTCAGTGTGGTGGTGTGATACAGTATATCACTGAATTTTTCCATAATGTAGCTGAAGCTGTCACAAGAAATAGCTTAGCATGCGTGGTATGTGAGCGCATGCAGCTTGTGTGCTCGGGCAGTGTTTAAAGTAGTGAAAAGTGTAATTCTGTAGTAAGAGCTAAGGGACTTAGTCTGCATTTCTTTTATTGTTGCCAGTGGCAGCTTCTTTTATCCAAGGAGATTAAAATATGCTCTTAAGTGCTTGCAAAGCCCTGGAATGTGTGGTTTACAACAGTATTAAGAGTTGATCTATAACTACAAATAGACATGGCACTAGTAATTTATTTGGTAAGCTTCTGAAATGCTGACTGTTTCATTTCTTCTTATAGATTGAATTTAGGTTTTACAAAACCAGTCAAAGCAGGAGGTTATGGTTTCCCCCCCACCTCCCCTTCCTCCAGGAACTCAAACAAAGTGTGTTATTTCTGGATGCAATCTGGATCTGAATGTTTCCTTTCCTTCAGAACCCATAGTATCAAAGCATCTCTGTCTAACCCAAACTGATGCTCATCAGTGGTTTTTTATATGATACTCTTACTGACAAGGGTTGTCCACTTTATAAATGGTTTCTGCAGATAAAGCAAGAGGTCAAAAAGGAAACTACAATGATTGGGAATAGTTTATAGACACCACCTTGCTGTACAAGCCTTGTAGAAAGCCTTGCCAATTTTGCAGACAAATTCCAGGCACTGATTTCTTTCCCCGTGCCATGTGAAAAGACTTTGGCAGAAATTAATCAGGTGAAAATGAGAGTTAAATCAGAATTCTTAATGTCAATCCTAAATAATGAAAGAGATGATTTCAGGATTGACATTATGGAAAGAGGTGGATCTGTTGCTCTTATGCTTTTCCACCACTTCCTTCGTCATGGTCCTCATAATTCATGACATTACAGTAGTTGAAACTCTGACTTCTTCAAAATAATTTTTCTTTAAATGTACAAACTTGTCTTTGCCAAGACAGAAAATACAGTAGTTAAATTGCATGATCTGTTTTAATTAGTGTTTACGGTTACAGAGCATGATGTCGTATGTTAAGAGTAGCACCTGGAAATGGAAGATGCTCTTAGTGCTTGCTAGAAAGAAGTCTAGAACTGTATCTTATGCAGGTGCAAACGCCCCCTGCCTGTGCCCCAACACAGGCAGATGGTGATGGGCCTATTCCAATTTGGAAGTGATTTTAATAGTGGCAGTCAGGTGCTGTAAATAATTCACTTGGATCTGCTAAGAATTTTGCTGAAAGGCAAAGATGCTTTTTTTTTTTACGTCAGTGACTTTTGCTTTTACACTAGAAGAACAAACACAAGTATTTGTACTCTATGATAAGCTGAAATACTTGAAGACGCTAATGGTCTGGGTGCATTGCATGCTGCAGTTGCCCACTACATTTTATCTTCAGCCATCTCCTTGTAGCCTCTCATACAGACATGCTCTCAGAGTCAAACTCAGAAATTTAGTCCTACCTGTCCATTTTGTATCTTTAAGAAACTGCAACTAATTCCATCACAGATTTTTCCATATAGGGTTTTTAAAGGGAAATTAACAGTTACAAAAAAAAAGAGCTAAATTTGATGGTTACCTGTTATAGATAAATAATGGAGAGTGTCCAGCAGCAGCAGAAGACAAACTTCATCATCTTTTCCTCATGGATATAGAGGAGGTTGCATGCCAATCTTAACAGAAAAAAAATCACGTTAAATTTGCAGTTGTAAATGGGGAAGTAAACGAGAGATTTAACTTACGAAGAAACCATGTTGTCAAAGACTCCTAGAAGAAAAAAGCTTTAGATTCTGAAATACAGAAGAGCTTTACTTGTTCCAGATACAGCATGAAGCATAGCTGGGTAACAGGAAAAGAGAATAAACCTCCATGCCTTGATTTGGACTCATGCCAAAGGGTAATATACAAAAAGCAAAGTGGATATTTTTATCTCTATACCCTCCAACCTTGGTTTGAGTTCTTCTATAATGCATTTCTTATACGATACCTTTTCCTTCATTTTGCTGTCTGTTTTGCCTGTGGCCTGCTTACTTTGGCTGGTTATCCCTTTAGTCTCCTTTTCCATCCTGTGCATAGAGAATCCTTCTTCTCTAGTCTATAATAACCTGTTTGTGACCTCATGAATCTCACTTTGAATCAAATTCCACCATGAACATACTGAAAGATAAAATGAGTGACTTTTTGGATAATAATACTGGATATTTACACTTTCAGAAAAGGTGAACATGAAAGACAGGTGAAGTTTCCTTGCTATTTGCATGGTATTTTTGTTTTCCAGAGGCATACCAGTTTGCTGTGGTTGTTACAGTTGACCTGAGAGTATGAAAATTCTATTGTGCTTGCACCCCTTAATACACTCAGGCATATCAATGTTTCAGGAGAGGAGCTGGGGGAGGAAGTAAATGTGTTACTTTTGCAACTTACAGTCAACTCCAGTAACAAGTGCAATGCACCGAACCATTAGGGTCTTCAAATATTTCAGCTTATCGTAAAGTACTTGTATTTGCTCTTCTTATCTAAAAGCAAATATCATTGTAGTAAAAGATTAGTCTTAACTTCTGTCCTTTATTTACCACAAAACTTTCTTTTTAAAGCAAATCATTGTACATGCCTGTTCAAAAATGAGCTGATAGATCTAACTCCTGCCCTACTTTTCAGACTGCCAGTCTCCTTGAAAGAAAATCTTACATGATAAACTTTTCATGAATTAGACTTCAAGGATTACAACTGAGAAAAACACTGACTTATAAAGGTGTTCTTTCATGCGTAAGGAGAAAGGTTTATCCAGCTTGATCCTGTTATAAACTCTCTTTGCACAGCTTATAGTATTACCATGGCAGGGTTCCCTAACACTTCTGCACCTAAAAATTGGTGCAGAATCATTTCTCCAACATTCATCTCTTTGAACAACAGCCACCTATTCTTTTATCTCTTTTAAATTTCATTAAGATATATGTTTTAAACAATTTGCTTTGGCTAAACAAGGCCCATAGGTATTTATACCCATCATTGTGTGGGATTGTCTGCTACTTTATGTACATTGAAAATGCATAATAAAATCAAAAGAATATGAACAAGAAAAAATAATGACAACAAACAAATGCAGTGGCAATAAACTCATTCCTTGGTTTTAATAATGAAAGCTTGGTGAAATAAATATCTATTCCCATCAACTATCTGCATTTTTTCTGTCTTACAACATAATGTCATCCTTAAATCTAAAAAAAGGAAAAAGAAATGAGACTCTAGGCTTATTGCACCCTCAAGTAAAGGATTGCTTTTAAGACTGTCTGTCTAGCTGAACTGAGGCATCTGGTACTAGAGGACCAATCTGCAATCCAACCCCATTCCTACAAACCTGAATATATCTTGTTTTTTTAAACAATGAAACAGTTTAATTTCAAAAGCATAGAATTATATCAAATAAAAGATTTCCTGTTTTAGCAGTTTTTGTGCTCTATGAATTCCTCAAAAGGAGGTGAAGTCTATATTTCTGTCTCACAGGATATACAAAAAGCAAACATAGGTAAAGTGGCAAATGAGTTGACTTCTGCAATATGGAAACATGATGTCTTTCAAGTAAAATCCCGACTGCAGTGAAGATAGTGGAAATTTTGTCTTTTCTTTTTACTAGGGCCAGAATTGCACTCTGCATGGGATCTTACAACACTTCCACAAGCTACTTTGAATCCTGTAAAATAATCCTTAAAAAAATAAGAGCCAGAAAGGTGTACTGAAAAGGATTTTTTTAACTTAGTTGATCCACTTTTCTTCATCATGGGTTTAGTGACAGTGTGCAGTTTACTCTGAAGAGCAAAATAACCATTAACAACACTAAGTTACCTTGAGAGGTTGAATTGGTCCTATACATTATTGAGGTTGAATGTGTGCTACTGTATGTTTCATACACACACACACACACACACATCCAAAAAGTCTTCCATTATCTTAGAGCATAAAATCTTCCAAAATGGTGAACTAAAATTCATGAAATGCAGATGACAGATGAAGAGAACATGGAGAAACTTTCTATTATCTTAGTATACTTACTTTTTTCTTGAAATCCAAAAAATAGTGAGGTTTCTGTAGCCAACCATAACTTTGATCTTAAATGTTCATTCAGCAACCTCGTGGGATAGTTTTTCAGTGTATCATGGTTTCACAATGTATGTGGTACCTTCTGTATTCCTGACTACTTATGTTAGAAATCTAGTTTGACCCTAACTCAGAGAGAAATGTGATATGGACGGTGCTTTCCAATGGAATGAGTATCAACATTCTGATGATGAATTTGCCTTGTCTGTTGTTGATGGAATAGCTGATAGAATAATTGAAGCAGGTTAGAAATTAAATTAATTACGCTGAAGGATGCTCAACAAACAATCTATGCTTCCCTAACATGTTTAGCCTAAGCCATTCTGCAATCTGAATGAAGTAGAGATTCAAGATTCAGCTCTAAGTGGTCTGTGTACATTGTCACTTTTTGCCAGTGTTGTGATCTGACCACAAGGGAAAATACAGGACAAGTATGGAGTGAAAGTATGGAAATGCAAGATTCCACAAATTATATATCAAAATGCAAGGAGCTAAAGTAAGAGGAGGAGATGCAAGATGAGTGGTTAATAAGTCATATCTACCCCAGGGAAATTAGGTATGGCAGGTGAATTTTCATTTCATTTGGACAAGTACCTGTGTAGTTATGCTCAGGATTTTGGATCAGATGAGGTTATTTTGTTAATTTGCTTTTTCCTGATAACACTCTTTTTGAGTTTTTTTGGTTTTTTTATTACATACAGGAGAGTGACCTGGGTCTAACAGGGAGAAGAAAACAGAAAGCAGGGGCGGGGGGGGAGGAAAACCAAACCAAACCAAACCAAAAAACCCACAGCCCAAACAGGACGGGGGAAGCAAATAGAGCAAACAGAAGGGATACATCAAGTCAAGAATATTGAATCTAAAATAGCAGCTGGCTGAGACAACATTTGGCAAGGGGAAGAACAATGCCAGAGATATGCATCTCACTGCTGGGTCGGGACTATTTCATATTCAACTGCATGAAATGTTTTACTATTTCCTTTAAATCAGTAAGGCATTGAAAAGCCAACCAGCAGTGCAGTGACATGTGCTATTTCTTTGCAGTGACAGAGAACATGATTAACAACAATCTGACACTGGCAACAGTTTTGGATTTTTGTGTAGAGAACAAACAAAAAAACAAGTGAAAGAATTCTTCTGGGCACTGCATGGGCACTACTCCCAGTCATTGCCAACCAAAGACCTCTACCCCATCTCCTGGGGCGCATCAGGCACAGCATTGCTGGATGATCGAGGGAGGTGATTGTCCCACAGTGACGCAAAGGTCTGCTCTGCATTGGTGCAGCCTCATCTTGAATATTGTGTCCAGTTTTGGGAACCACAATGTAAGAGAGATATAAAACTTTCAAAGACTGTCCAAAGGAGAGCTGCAAAGATGATCAGAGGTCTTGAGCCATATGAGAAGCAGCTGAAATCACTTGGCTTGTTCAGCCTGGAGAAGAGGAGACTGAGGGGAGACCTCATTGCAGTTGCAACTTCCTCGTGAGGGGAAGTGGAAGGGCAGGCATTGATCTCTTCTCTGGGGCGATCAGTGACTGGACTCGAGAAAAGAGTGTGAAGGTGAGTCACGGCGAGGTTTAGGTTGGATATCAGGGAAAGGTTTCTCACCCAGAGCATGTTTGGGAATTGGAACTGGCTTCCCAGGAAAGTGGTCACAGCACCAACCCTGTCTGAGTTCAAGATGCGCATTGGCAATGCTCTCAGACACATGGTATGATTCTTGGGGTTATTCTGTGCAAGGCCAGGAGTGGAGCTCAATGAACCTTATGGATTCCTTTCAACTCAGGATATTTTAAGATTCTGTGAAAACATTTTATAATTATTCCATATGGTCTGAAATTCCTTGAAGGTACGTCTGTTACTGTTAACACCGTTCTGACCTACTTTTGCTCTGAATCTGTTGACTGTACTCACAACCTTCTTACATGCCATAATCAAATTCTCAGCCACTCACACTAATAATAAAATTCACACTAATAATAAAATCCTTTTCTTGAACGTTTGCTATTTTTATAATTATGCCTTCCTTGTCCTGCTTTCAGGATTCTGTCCACTTCAATGTTTTAACTTCTGTTTGGAAAAAAATTGTGAAGTCAGTCTGCAATCTTGACAGTCTACAACTTCAACTTAAAGTTCTACAACTTCTACAATCAGAAAGTCTACAACTTTCCTTAAACTGAGTGGTTTCAAAGGGAGATGTGGGATTCTGCTATCCATCAGTATCATATCACAATTGCTCCTTTTTTGTCTGTTTTATCCATGAAATTCACAAATCCTTCTTAACTAAGTCACAGTTACCTCCATGATCTCCAATGCTTGAACTTTCACTTGCATTTTACTTTTGCTGATATGATCCTGAAGTGAAAGAACTAGCCTTAGACTCTTAGGTCAGGTTCTAAACTTGTCCTTTTCAAGCTTACTAGATATCTAAAAAGCAATAGCTCGCAAAAAACATCTTGGGTTTTGGGGCTGGACAGTAGACAGACTGTATGAGCTGAGGGAGATCTGGCTAGGATAACCCATGAGCCTGTGAGCCTTCAGACAATGTACCATACCTGGCCCAAAATAATCTCCCAGAGGGTGGAGGATGTGACAGCCTATTGTTGTACAAATTCTGATAGTACAGGTACCGCATCTGACCAAGCAGGGTCCTGGGTTAAACTCTAAATTCTTGATGCAGATGCTCTCAGGCATTCAATTTGGGCTTGGTAATCACACAAGGGGAGGGGAGGGAGGAGGGCTGAATAGTTTGGTCTTCATGTGGATCCAATGCCAGCTCCCAAACCATTTTAACAGACGAAAAGGCATTTCTAAAGTGTACCAGCTGTTAGCAGCTTCAGGGGAGCCATCTGCTAGGTTTGCATATCCGAGTGCAGTCATGCCTGGATTATGCAGGATTCCAGTTCTTGCACTGGGAGAACAAATTGTATGTAATGAATAGCTATATGCTAATATGAGGCTGCCTTGGAAATTAAGAAATTCTGTTCTGGTAGGTGGAAAGTTTCAAGCACCTTGGTAAACTTCTCATATGGTTAAGAGACTAGTTAGAGGAGAGAATGTATAATTTCACATTTTCATTTTTGATGCTTTCAATGAGCTAAGTGTTCTGCATTTTTTTTTATTATGCAGGCACACAACAATAACAAACATCTAGAAGAATGGAGTTGTCAGTAACTGCAGAGGCTGATACTTCCATGGTGGCCCATGAGTGTGAAACATACTACCAAGAGAGATTCAAATAAATCTGTTTTCTTTGGGGGGGAGAAAAAAAGTGGAACCTGTTTCTTTGCTATTTCAAATAAGAATAATACATCAAAGGAAAAGACACAAAAGAAAGAGGAGGAGAAACATAAACATCTGGAGAAAAGAAAAGGATAATTCTAGTGTAGTACACAATAGTAGGAGGACAAATACAAAGAATATAGGAATACTACATAAGATGTGTTGTCATTGGCTACTATTATCCTCCTTATTGACATGTTGGAAGGAAGAAAACAAAAGATCAGAGTTAGAATCTCCCTGGGTGAAAATCAACATCATTCATCTTTGATTGGAAAAAAGTTATGACAATTTAGAATGGCTGCTATTTGGCTCATATTGTTTTTTAGTTTGGTTTCTTTTTTTCTGGTCTTACTTTTGTAAATCATAGCTATGATCATGGGACAGAGGATGGACTGACAATATGAACTGTGAATCCCATGGGACATGACTGCTGTTTCGAGTTTTCAAAAGTCTTTTGAATGCTTAATACAATGCTGTTTGAATAACTAACAAAGTTTTCTTTGGCAGAAACCCTATTTGGTATCAGAGCAAGCAGATGATGACTTCAAATGATAATTATGAAATTGTGTTATTGCTGGTTCATAATTGCACGTGTGAGTGTTGGGAGAGGGAAAATTTGATTCTGTGTCACTGACCAAGTCAGGAGAAAGAACTGCTATTCCAAGTTCAGAGGGTATTCTGAGTTCAGAGGGAGTTAGTTTAGACATCAGTTCAGCTTTTGCGTTGCAAATATGCCTTCTTCCTCATGGAGAACAACATGTTGTTTCTTAATTTACTTTTGATTTATTTCACCCACATGTATCTTCTTGTCAAGGATATTTACACAGCCTAATACACCTTTATAATTACAATACCTTTATGAATTATTTATTGCAGATAAATAGGAGTATGTATTACTTAGGAGCAACAGCTGAGCAATGAAAAAAAAGAACACAAATTGTTTCTTTTTTCATTTGCAGTACTTCAAATAGCTGTGTGCTAGACATCAGAGATGGCAAAGAGATAGACAATTACAAGAGTGAAAAAAAACCAACAGTGAAATACAACATAGCAGAGCCAAAGGAAAGGCTGCCTGAAATAAGCTTGTTTGTAAGTGCATCTGTACAAGGGTCAGAAAAGCAGACTTTCTGGTGATTCTGCCCCTCTGCTCCACTCTGGTGAGACCCTACTTGGAGTGCCGTATCCAGCTCTGGGGTCCCTGGCCCAGGAAGGACATGGACCTGCTAGAGTGAGACCAGAGGAGGGACAAGGGATGCAACACCTCTCCTACAAGGAAAGGCTGAGACAATTGTATTTGTTCAGCCTGAAAAGAGATGGCTTCAGGGTGATCTGATTGTATCCTTCCCTTACATTAAGGGAGCCTACAAGAAAGATGGAGAGGGACTTTTTACAAGTGCATGTAGTGACAAAACAAGGGTGAATGGCTTCAGACAGAAAGAGAATAGGTTCAGCTTAGATATTAGGAAGAAATTCTTTACTGTGAGGGTGGTGAGGCACTAGAACAGGTTCCCACAGAAGCTATGGGTGCCCATCCCTGGAAGTGTTCAAGTCCATGCCGGATAGGGCCCTGAATCTGGTATAGTGGAAGGTGTCCATACCGATGGAGGAACTAGATGATCTTTAAGGTCCCTTCCAATCCAGGCCATTCTATGATTGTATGATTCAACAGAAATCAGTCTGAAACCTGATTTCTTAACCTGAAAGCAGTCAGGTTAAGTGAATCTGAAGATTCACACAACAATTCCCTTTTCCCACTAGGAATGTATAATAACAGGTAAAAAATTGTTCAATGTTAATTATGGTAAAGGAAAGCACAATTCCCCTGTGCTTTTCTTTGTTCACAGCATTATTTCTGATTTTATGCATGGATGTTCAGCCAGGCAGGTGGTTTTAGTAAGGTCTGGTAAACACCGATTTGCTAAACAAAGAGTCACGTGAATGGGAATTGTTTTTCTTAATGTGAACTTTAATGTTCAGAAACATCTTGTCAGCCACTGAGGAGGTAAAAACCCTCCACATCTGATCACAGAAGTGAGCCTCCCTTTTCTCTGATGCTGCACATGAACTGGCTTGCTTTCCAGGACTTAACTGCTTTACTGAATGTGGCTGTAGCCTCCTGTTGACATTCACCCAGAAAATGCCTGTTCTCAAGTTCTGTGCAAATGCCACATTCGTTTGCTATAATCTGTCTATATGTATTATAACTCTGTTATTTTTTTTTACCCAAAATAGTGCCATTGATCATGACAGGAGTCATGAGAGGTTGTTTAAGAAGGCGTCATGATATGAGGAGTCTGTAATGCTGTAGTGTGGTCCCTTAGCACCATTACTTTTATAAGAAGAAAGCAGACCACTGTTTACTCCCATTCATTGCTAACCCTGCAAATGAATGCTGTCTTCTAAGTGATTCATAGAGAATTAATATGGATAAAGAGCTGAAGTTTACTTTCAAAGAATGATTTCAGGGCTAGTTTTAGCCATCATTCTGTCAAGTTCTTTTCATATAGATAGATATGGAGATAGATGTGTGTGTCTGCATGCAACTGTAGGTCTGCATGTGTTGCCTAAGATCCAGGAAGACAAGAAAACAGGAAACAGCCACCTCTCTAACTGCTTAGAAACACCTAGCCTTGTCCCTCTGTTCCCCAGGTTACCTCCACTGAGAATTATTGCAGAACTCTTCATTTAAACAGAGAAGTAGCAGGCCCCAATATAATGGTCAACTCTCAAAGCTGAAGCTTTTCTGCACTAACTTTTTAATGGGAATTTGCTTTACTTCTAGGCCTTTATTATAGAGTCAGCTCATTTACAGGCTCTAGACTGTTTGTTGTTGGGTTTTTTTATATCATTATTTTAGCAACGACTTAGAGATTGTTTGAAATGTCTTACTTTTACCTAATTCAGGAAATGGAGTATTCTACCAAGAGACTGACAGTAAGCATGGATTTAAACTTTCTCAAAATAATGTTATTAATTGGAGCATCTTCAAAAAAGTCAAATCAGTAGTGGTGTATTGGTTATAGTTGTAAAGTCTTTTACTAATTCATAGGGTTGCTGTGACCAGAATTCACTTCTAGCTCTTACAGTAAGTTTATGGTTGTACAGATTTTGCTTGAGATTCAAGTGAAACAGAATATTTGGTCTTAATCCAATTTAATGTGTTCCCCAGTCAGGATTTCCTCTAATGACTCATTCATATGCCTAATGAATTGAAAAGGATATGTGTAAATCGACATTGAACTTAAACTCCAAGGCTTTTGACTTTTTATCTTATCTCTGAATTGGAAGCATACAACATGTATATATTGCAATCACACAAAAAGCCCCAATAATACATTTTTTTCCTTGTTCTTTTTGTTTAATGAGATCACATCAGAGAATGCAGGTCACATACACAGAATGGGAGAAAAGTGGAGTGTAACTCTGAACAGCTAACTATATGTGTATTCCCATATAGAACAATAACCAAGTAATCCCAAAAGCATGCTCCAGTGCTGTAAAATAACGCAAAAAACGCTGGGTTCAGCTGCCTGATGGGATCTGCTTCTGTGCATGCTCTTATCCTGTAAAGAGAGCAAGTTCACATGCCTCTTAAACAGGAGCATTCCCTTAGCAAGTGATCTGACTTCAGCATGGGAGTGAGAAGGAGCTATACCAGGACACTCATGGAGCAGAGGATGTAAGCCATTGCTTCAGAGCCTGTCTTACCTTGTGGCAACTTGCTTATGTTGCCATATTCATATACCATCTCTTCAAAGGTGGTATTTGTACATAAAGCAAAGGAATAACAGATAAGAAAAAAAACCCAAACCATCTATTAAACTCTGTAATTTGTTTTGAGGATCACACTTAGAACCTTTCCAATTTGCCAACATTAATTTTCATAATGAAGATCTGTGATGTCAAATATGCACAAATCCAAAGTTGTGGGCATGTATTATTGTCAAAATCTCAGGGAATTCAAAAAAATTCTTTATAATCTATCCAAAAAAGCTTTAAAAGGAGTCTTGAAAGTATACTGGAAATACTTGGATGGTAAGAAAATCTATAAGCATAAACAGCTTCTTATTTACAGCAAGCAAAGTCAAAACTAAAGCTAGGGTCAGAATTTCAAACCTCAAATAACTGAGTGAGAAGATGGACCAAGAACTTGTAATTTAATAGTGAAGCTAATGATCTATTACATCAGTGTTGTTAGGAGGGTAGTGATCAGGATTAGATCACTTTCTGAAAAACAAAAAACATCCCCTAGTTCAAACAGGAATTGTGGGGCTTTATGCCAGAAGTCAGAATAGCTGATTATGGTAATTGCCCTGACCTTTTGATGCATTAGTGCCATGTACTAGTTTTCCAATGATACATAGTATGTTCTATCCTTCTGCACAGCTGTGCTGAATGTGTGAGCAGGACCTTGGATGTCACATTGTTAAATTCTCTGTGTGATTTATCCAGCAGAGTAGATCAAATAAATAAGCATTTAATAAAGCCCAGACTTGAGTTTCCTTTCCCCCCATGATTCTGCCAAGTAAATGGCCTCTTAAGATTGCAGAAAATACCTTTCTTCCCAATCCTAGAAACAAAGCTAATACATACTGAAAGATGATTTTAAACTAATTATTCAGATTTTTGTAATGCCCTCTCTTTTTATGGATGAGGACATCATGTGCATTCTTTTCAGGGCAATCTCTTGCTTTCTGAGTTATATTGATGGCAGATTGGCCCACTGTGGGCTAACACTACAAACACTGAAAACAATGCAAAAACAGAGCAGAAAAACAGTTGTTTTACTGCAGTCCCAGGTATGTACTCCAAAGTCTCTTTCAGATGTAGCAATTCCATGAATTTGAGATTGACTTACTCATCAGAATGTGAGTGGCAACATTTATTGTAACAAAGTGAAACAGTAAGTCATTACTTCTATCAATCTATGCAATGCTGTCATCATCCTCTCAGCCTAACAGAATTATGCCCATGACAATATTTGTTATATTTATACATGCTTTTAAGAGTTAAAATGTTTTTCCAAATTGAGCAAAATATTTGATATATTGAAGGGCAAACTGAAGGTGGGAAAAATTAGGAACAATGGTTTTTGAAAGTTAGATGCCAGACTGACTTGATCTGTGTTCTATTTATCTCCACTCAGAATCTAAAGATGAAGATAGGAACATGTTTGTCCTGGTTTGGACTCACTCTCTTGAAATGAGTACATAAATTACGTTATGCTATAAAAATGGTAGTTGTTCTTACCGATCCTCAAAGCTAAATGTTTTCAATCTTTTTAATTTATTCTTTTAAGAAGAGAACATCTAAGTGCCCTGATGACTACCTGAAGGACTATGAGTCATCACAGTTCATCATATGAAAGCTTGCTAAAGCTTGTTCTTTGTTATTTCAGGAGATACACTTAGACTGCAATTGCTAGGTTTTACTTAATGTGATACTGTTGGTGATGTCTCTTGGTGGAGATATCATATGTCAGCCGTACTAGGTCACCACCTGGAAGTTCACCAGCTTCCTTTATATATTAATTACTTCAAATCCGTACAGTGTTACCAACTGTTTGAGTTACCTGAACAACACTGATTCCCAACCTTGCTGCTCTGAAAAAAATGGCAACATACTGTATATTGCTGGACTCATGTCTTCTAGGCTTCTGCTGCCTCCTTTCTGTTCCTGTCTACCTTTCCATCACAAGACTGCTGCACATTTCCAGGAACAAGTATAAGTGCACCAGAGTTGATCCTGAGTAGGAATGAAAAATCTCCTGCTGGACATGTCTCCATGGGCTTTGTGAAGTAAGTAAAATGTGGTCATGTCTTCATGAGCAGTATTAGCAAGCACCACACTTTTAAATCTGTCTCAAGTTCATCTCTTAGAGGAATTTCAAACATAATGGAGAATTTTCTCTCCTATTCATTAAAATCAATGGATGTGATCACTGATGGATACTGTGATTACTGATGACTGCATGGGTCCTTGATGTGGGCCACAGAATTCAGTTTTCCAAGGGCTGCTAGACCACAGATCAGTCTTGTCTCATGTGCATCCAACCACAGACTGTGCAGTTCTGACACAAATACCAGCCTTGGCTTCATCAAGTAGGAATATTGAGGTTCAACAAGCCACTAAATGGTCCTGGAGAGATGTACTAAGAAAAGCAATGGGCAACACAATTTTTAATCACTTTATTCTGTTGGGAATAGGATTATCAATGAATTTTTTTTTTTGTATTTCAGCAAACTTTCGTATCTGCACACTCAGCAAGAAGAGAGCTAATTCTGCTATTTTGTTTTAGACAAAAAATAATGATGGGGCCATATAGCTGGCAGTAAAAACCCATCCTGAAATTCTTGCAAGAACTGAAGTTGTATATCATAATTTAGGGTTTTTTACAGTCATATAACATAATCAGCACTTGTTATTTAAACAGTATTTCCAGCAATATGTTCAGAAGTAGATATATAAACAAGGTTATCAGTTCTAATTGAGATACTGTCCTATATAACACATACAAAGACACTTGGCAAGCTTTTATCTTACAAACCGTATTTGCATATGAATGGTATTTATAGACTCTAAATTAAAATAAGATTTTTTGGGTTTTGATTTTTCATCAACGTTGTTTGTCAAGCAGGCAACACTTCTATATGACCTTGCGTTCTGGAGCTGACCTGCATTCTTTTCAAACCATTTAATCACACACAGCTGACCAAAATTCCTGTATAAAACCACCTAATCAAATGCATTACAAATATCCCAAATGGTTACTTAATCTCCATATATGTAGAAGTGTGAAATGTGCAGTATCTAAATATGCCCTTTCATAAAAGCAAATGACATAAAAGTAGAAGACTTGTCTGAAGTATACCTGCCTCCCCTCCTCAATAACCAGAGACATTTTTAAGGTGGTTAAGACAGTATTGCTTCGCATAGTTGGTGTTGCACATATTCATTAGAATCCATCACTGTAATTCATATTCAAGTTTCTTTTTTCATGTCTTAAAAATGTAATTTAATAAGAAAAAATATAACAGCTTTCCACTTCTGGGCAAGAGTATTAAATAAGCTGCAAAATATTTGAAAATTCATGATGCTGCAGCACCCAGATAGCCCAAGTAACATATCATGGAGGACTGTGTTTCCTTTCATCTCCAAGTCGCAGGGTTCAGATGATAAGCTTCTCAAGGTTGGTACAGTCTGATGACTCTGTGTCAGGATTAAGTAGAATAAGTTATTTCTTTTTATGCCCATTAGCCACACTTTGATTAACACTTTAACTAGAAATCTTTCTAGGAAGAACAGACCCACTGAATTGGAGACTAAACTGTTTTCTCCATTTCCAAAGATACTTATCCAGAGCAGTGCTACATGCTGTCTAATGTGGTACTTGTGGTACTGCTGAGTATGCTCTATGTGTTCTGCAGGCAATAATTTTCCAAAATGCCACACTAGCATAAATTGACTTATTTTTCCTATATGCATCTCTTGGGCTTTTTTCAGTGCTTGCTCATCAGAGAAAGTGAAATATAAGATGTACTGTGTTTGAAAGGTAAAAGTGCATAAAAGTGAGGGGAAGTGGAAAGGCGTGTAAAGGGATACACTTAAGAGACAGGATGGAAAATATGCCTATGAAAAGTAAGAGGAGGGGAAAAACCCCCAACAAAACAGACTAAATCACAGAGATGAAAACCAGCCAAAGGTTCACTTTTATGCTCTTCTCCTGCTGCCATCAGATGCCTGTGTGGCAGGGTATAACTCGAGCTAACCTGTTTGGAGGCCTCCTTTCTTTGTGTAGTCCCTGCAGCGCCTGAGGGACAGGCGGTGGGTTTCTGCCCAGCTCACCGGGCACCTGCAGCGGCTGGGTACAGGAGCACCCTCGGCAGCTCGACGAGCTCTCAGCACTGTGGGAGAAAATGCAGGTTCCTCGCCAAGGAAGGCGGGACTAACTCGATGGAAAGGTGTTCGAGAGTGTCACCGCCTCCATCCTCACGAGCCAGAGGGAAGCAAAGAGACTTTCCAGGTTTTATAGCAATTCAAAATAAAACAAACAAACAACAAAACTGTCCCCCAAACCCATCAAATTTTATTTCAAACAGATGTGAGAGGACTGAACTCGGCATTTTCAGGTTCGAGCTCTGCATTCGTTGTTTCTTAGCGCAGCATGGTGCCACGCGCGGACAGTTTGTCACGAAGGCGCAGCGATTTCGGATACCGCGAGCATCGCTTCCCACGCGCGCAGGGCCGCGGGGCGGGCGCTTGCCCGAGTCTCCCGGCGGGACGGGAGCCCTGTTCCCGCTTCCCGGCAGCTCCGCCGGGGCCGCCCCGGGAGCGCGGGGGTCCCGCACAGCCCCCGCCCCCCGGTCACGTGGCAGCGCCCCCTGCATTGTGACGCAGCGGGGCCGGGCGGGGCCGCCCCCCCTTTCCTCCTCCTCCTTCTTCTTCTTCTTCTTCTCCTCCTTCCCTCCTCCTCCTCCTCCCGGCTGCTGGCCGGTGGCAGGGCAGAGGCGGAGGGCGGGGCCGGGGAGCCGGGCCGCTGGCGGAGCGCTGCCTGCACCGGCGGGGAGTGGCGGGGGGGCGGCAGCCGAGAGGCGT
>VYXB01007512.1:190839-247894 GCA_013397135.1 Pachyramphus minor
AAAGCAATGGGTAATACTTTAACTGTCCAGGCTAACAACATATAACTACTGCCGTGCTTAGAAGTGCATGTACATACCTCATGTTCTCATTTACTAAAATACAGCTGTAAATATTTTGCCTTTTATATGCTATGCTGTCAGTTCCAGCTGAGTCACAGCAGTAAATTTATGAAGAGCCCAAGTTGCTTTTGAATTGGCTCAAGATTCTAAATATAAGACACATCTTGAATATTTGTGAAACCTATGTCCAAGATGTTGTTAAAAGCAAACAAAAAGCACCATATTTTTGCTTGTTGCTAGGACATGGGTAAAAACTTACCTTGAGTTGTAGAATGGAATCACCAGGAAATTAAGTTATACTTGCATCATTAATTACTTGCTTTTCATTAACATTGAAATTCTGACAGACCTAACCAGTCCTTCTATGGCTTCCCCTCTAGGCCCTTCACCAGCTTCCTACCCTTCTTTGGACACCCTTTAACAGCTTTAAATTGTGGTGCCCAAAACTGCACAGTACTCAAGGTGTGGCTCCATCAGCACAGAGCAGAGTGGGAAAATCACCACCCTTGGCTGTCTGGTGATGCTGCGCCTGATGTACCTCAGGACACAGGGTGTTGTTCTTTCAATGACAAGAATTGAGAGTAGTACCCATGTCGGTATTAAATTGACATTTTTAAGGTGGAGGAATTCTTCCCTGTGCTTGGCGCACGTCAGGGATATAGCCGATTCTTTTGACTGCCATGGCACATTACTGACTGATAGTGAACTTGCCATTGACCAGAACCCTCAGGTCCTGTTCCACAGTGCCTCTCATTCCTTCTCCAGCCTTTGGTTCCCCAGACTATCCCTACATCTGGGATGTAGGGATGTAGGCCCTGGCCCTGCAGAACCTGACACTTACCCTTGTTAAATTTCATCTGGCTGGTGATTGCCTCTAATTTGTCAAGGTGTCTCTGCAGAGTGTCCTTTCAAAGGAGTCAGCAGCTTCTCCCAGTTTGGTGAAAATTGCCAGGACAGCACTGCTTGGTGACTGGAAATTTTGCTGTGATTAAGTGCTGAGGTGCCCAGCTCCAGACAGCTAACTGAAGCACAACTTTGCATGTGCTTAGAGTTTCCACAGAGAGACAGGCAACAGCAAAGGAATTTTATCCCAGCATCCAGAACTTTCTGTATTTCACTAGTTTGCTTCTTCCCATGGTAAATTAACCCATGTGTAATCCCTGCTGCTATGATCCGATTCTTATCAGAGCTTTAATTGTCTGAGACAACACTAGCTTGTGTGTCTTTATATTCTCCTGGTAAGGCAGCTAAGCATGCTGAATAACTGCGGTCCTTCCTAACTTGTCTTCTGGTTGTCATTTAGTAAAATGCACACAAAATCTCCCCAGAGTGAATCATTCATTACGCAGTCACTTTAAGAACATACGTGGATCCCTTTGGTCACTTGCTGGACAAATGGTAGTAAGAAATTCTTGAGAGAATGCAGTGTCTGTAGTAGTTTGTAGCTAGTAGAGGATATAGTGGTACAACTGTACAGCAAGCCACTGTTTGAGGAGAGGAGGCCCTGAATTCAAAGGACTCTCTCAGCTCCTGGCTTTCTGCCTAACAGTAAGTTCTGCCCTGGTAGCAGCAGGAAGGACATTGTTGATATCTTGATGTTCATCTGAAATCACTGGCCTTGAACCAGTAGATAACTGAGGGGAGACCTCAACACAGTCTTCAACTTCCTCGTGAGAGAAAGGAGCATTCAGGCAGTGATCTCTTCTCTGTGGTGACCCATGACAGAACCTGATGGAATGGCCTGCAGTTGTGTTAGAGGAGGTTTAGGCTGAGTATTAGGAAAAGGTTCTTCACCCAGAGGGTGGTTGGGCACTGGAACAGGCTGCCCAAGGACATGATCTCAGCACCGAGCTTGACAGAATTTCGAGAAGCGTTTGGACAATACTCTCAGGCACATGGTGTGACTTTTGGGGGTGGTCCTGTGCAGGGCCAGAAGCTGGACTTGATGATCCTTGTGAGTCCCTTACAACTCAGCATATTCTGTGATTCTGTAACTAATATGCCTGCTTCAGTTAGAGTGAATAGGAATGAATGCTGTTTACAGGTAACACAGTTGTCTCTAGCTGCCTGTAGAGTGTAACAGTATCTCTTCCTCAGACAGTAAAGCTCAGTGAGTTGCTGAACTTGAAGGTTCAGGTTAACCTGGCTTCACACTGCGAATCCCCACAGGAAAGGCCAACCAGCGTGTATCCTCCAGGAGTACAAGGGAAGGAGGTTCTGTAGAGGACAGAATTAGCACAGCTAATAGAATTTAGCAAAATGGACACTCTCCAGCATGTGTTCCTCATCAGGTCCCATATGCTTTACAGTATGCTTCCAGACTTTGCTTTTTGCAAATGCAGTTTTTAGATAAACATATCTACAGTAGCTCTATTTTTGGATGTGTCTATGCTGCAATCAAGTAGTGTGATTTCAGGACATGCAGACAGCTCTGTAATAGCTTTGATCTATATGTGATATGAAGACATGCCAGCCTAGACTTAAGAGAGGGCTTTGCAAGCCTTCTGGACAGATTGTTAAACCATGCTGAAGTCTGCTTTCATCTGTCTCCACTGCTATTTTTAACTGTGCTCTCTAGATTTGCACTATCGTGCATACTCCTACACATGGTGACATAATTCACAACTGCATGCCCACTGCTTTGCCACAATGTTGTTGGTGGATGCTCTTCATCTGGTCTGTTTTTCTGTGTTTCTTTTTCTTTCTACTGAGACAGTCTTCATTTCTTTTCCACTAAGTTTAATTGGCTATTTCACTATATAATTCCCCTCTGTAATGAATTCTAGGAAGGGCAATGGAGTGTAGGAGAGACTTCTGGCAATTTTCCACTCCAAAAATTAATTTTAGAGTCCCTATTCCAAATTCGATTGTTAAGCTCAACCTTAAAGAAACTTCAGATCCAGGCTACACATTTTTGTAAGAGTTAAAATCCAGATGAGAGACGAGGTTGAAGAAGTGATGTTAGAACGTGCTTTATCAAAGCACTGAATCTAGAGCACAGGGAAAAAAGTGAAATTATATGAAAAATGTCAGCAGTAGCAGTAAGGTCACTATAATATATAAAGCACAAGCCAACTCTGTTAAAAAGGATTTGAATGTACTTTTAAGAGAAGTAATGTGTATGGGTTTTGAACATTTCAAAGAAGATCCCTGCACTAGTGAGAGTTTTTTCTTGTTTTGGTTTGTGGGGTTCTTTTGTTGGTTTGTTTGTTTCATTGGTGGGTTTTTCAGGGTTTTTGTTTTTTTTTTTAATTTATGTAGTAAGCATTATTTTTGTTTTGACAGTCAGATTAATTGTTAAGTGACTCCAAATGCTTGTCAATGAAGTGTGCTTCCAATTAAGGTAGCATATTGTATGAGTAAAGTTCGATGACAAGTGTACTTGCACATCAGATTTGAGTATTTTTTAGTTCAGAAATAGAGTCTCCTTTCCTCATTAAAAACAAAAAGAACACACAAAACCCCAAACAAACAACCAAACAAAAGAAAAACAAAAGAAAAACAAAAGAAACCCCAACAAACAAACAAACAAACAAAAGCCCACAAAACCCAAAAACCAGCAGACAACTGCAAAGCTGATCTGTATCTAAGGATATATTCTGAAAATACCTGTTGAGTATCCAGTTCTTTTACTGAGCAATGTTCATACTATTTAACAAAGACAAGGGAGAAAACATGGTTTGAAAATTGAAGTTAGGATATTAGAGGATTAATTTGTGCAAATTTTTTTCATGGCAAAAAAAGTATTTCTCATAAGAGTGAATACTGTCAAACAGAGGGGAATACAAAAGAGACTTTAACAAAGCATATGTTGTGTGACATGAGACATGCTTAGACGAGTAACATGACGCTGAGCTTTTTAGCCTGGTGGAATGCTGCAACTTACTTGTCTGCCAAGAAAATATTTGTTTCTAGATAAATGCTTAAAATGATATAAATAAAATGTTCTCTTATCTTTTATTAAACAGTTCTTTAAAAGAAGTACTTCTTATACCCGTCCTTGACATCTTTCTGCGGAAAAAGAAGGGTGTTGTTCACTGGATGGTGTGCAAGAATGCAAGCTAAGCCTGGTTTTAGCGCCACATGGTCTTGAATAAATGGTTCAACTCTTTTCACCTATAAAATTGGAAGAAAATATGATATAGAACCTCAAATTGTCAATAGCAGCATCTTTTTGTAATGTGGAGATCTAGGAGTTTTTTGTTTTGAGAAAGATTTATTCTTTGTGTTGAACAGCTCCAACATCTTCTGATTATGAGACTCAGTGTATCTCCCGTGATGTACTTAGTCCTCCTCAGTCCCCTCCATAATCCTGCATAATGCTGGGGGCATTATGTAGTCCCACAGGATTGTTCTCTACACAGATAGTTCACTGTGTCCTTGAAGCAGAGAACTTTGTGTCTTCTGGTTAAACCTCCTTGGAAAACACCCTGAAAACAAAACATAATTGGAAATTACATGGATAGTTAGCAGATTTGTGATGGTTACAAAGTCAGGTGCTTATAAAGTAAAAAATGTGAGAACCACTTCATGATGTCCTTGCTCTTCACCTTTTTGGCAAGTTTCATGGTGGTCCAGGATGTTTAGTAGATATCCTTGGCTCATTTGCTAGTGGAGCAGGAATACACGTAGACAACAGGGTGAAAAAACAGTCATCACAAAGTGGTGTGAGTTGGAAGGAACCTTAAATACCATCTAGTTCCAGCCTCCCTGCCATGGACAGGGACACCTTCCACTAGACCAGGTTGCTCAAAGCCCCATCCAACCTGGCCTTGAACACTTCCAGGTATGGGACATCCACCAGTTCTCTAGGCAACCTGTTCCAATGCCTCACCACCCTCACAGTAAAGAACTTCTTCCTAAGAAGTTCCTGAACCTGCTGTCTTTTAGTTTGAGTCTTATTCCTCGTTTTATCTCTATAAGCCCTTCTTTAAAATCTCTCCCCAGCTTTCTTGTAGGCCATCAGGTACTGGAAGGTGACAGTGTGGTCTCCCTGGAGCCTTCTCCTCTCCAAGCTGAACAGTTGCAATTCTTTTATGAGACATGCTCCATCCCTTCAGTCATTGTCATGGGGTTTACCAGGGATCAACCCTTTCCTTGAACTCCCCCCTCCACACAGTTACTATAAGTTGAGAGAGGTTTCATACAGGCAAAACAGGCTTGACATAAGGGATATAATACTAAGATTTATTACTAGTAAGATAAAAACTAAGAAATAACATATACTACAACAGTACTAATTAAACTAGCTTATCTTATGGAAAAAGAATATCCGGTTGTTATTTACAAGTTTGGTGGCTCGTCTTGGAGTTTCAATCTTTATTTCCCCTGCCTCGGGAAAGCAAGAGAGGGGGAAAGGTCCCTTTTCGGTGGAGTTGGACATTTGGCTGAGTACCAGGTCTAACAAAAGCATTTCTCTCAGCTTTTTTTTCAGTCCAAGAGAAAGATGTCTTCTTTTGGTAAAATCATCATAAGTATTTACAAAATCATTTCTCCTCCTTTTTGTGTCAGTTCAGGAGGAGAAAGGTTCTCCCTTTTGAAACAATTACTGTAGCACTTGTAAAGTGTCTTTTCTGTTATCTTGAGGACAACAGGTTCAGTGTGTCATAGCTGGAAATTCCTTTTGTTCTCTCTCTCTGCTGGCTCTGCTGCATGATGACCTCANGGTCTACAGGTTCTACTTGAGACAACTTGATCCAGCATAAAACTTTCTCTCCATAGGCCACAGGTCTCTAGCAGGGCTCTGCTTCAACTCAGATCTCTCACAAGGGGTCACAGCCTTTTCAGACACACATCTGTTCTGGGAAAAAATTACCTCATTGGCTGCTGGGGGTCTTTCTACACTCCAGTTATCTTCTAAAGGTAGCAGGGGTTTACAGCTTTCAGTCTTTCCCCTGCTGTAGGGAGAGATGGGGGGGAACTCCCCCCTCATCTCAACTCTTCTCCTGCTACAACTGACCTTGAAGGAAGCTGGTTATCTCAAGTCCTCCTCTGCTCTCTGCTGGGGCTGGAATCTTTCTTGCAGCATGTTTCAGCAGTTTCTGTCTGGAGTTTGTTTCTCCGCTGTTACATGTCCCAGCTGGAGAGACTTCAATGTCATGCCTGCCCCCGGCCCAAGGTCCTGGCCCTGACATGGGGCCTGCTGCCTCCCTCCTCACATGACTGCTGAATTTCCTTCTGTGACAACACCTTCTCTTCCGTTTTCTTAAATATGTCATTAGCAGAGGTGTTACTGAAACTTTTGATTGACTTTTTCTCCTGAAATCTACCTGGGCCTGACCATTTCAGCCCAGGGGGTCTGGTAAAACCCATGACAATCATCTTTGTAGCCCTCTTATGGATTTCATCCTACAGGTCCATGTGTGTTCTGAGGATCCCAGAGCTGGATCCAACAATTCAGGTGGGGTCTCACGGGGGCGGAATAGAAGGGCAGAACCACCTCACTTGACGTGCTGCCCACTCTCCTTTTGATGTAGCCCAGGATGCAATTGGCTTTCTGGCTGTTGGTGCACATTGCATGGTCATGTCCAGTGTCTCATCCACCAGCAATCCCAAGTCCTTCTTGGGGCTGCTCTCAATCCCTTCATCCCTCTACTGTACTCGGGGTTGCCCCAGCTCAGGTGCAGCACCTTGCACTTGGCCACTTTGAACCTCATGAGGCTCCCATGGACCCACTTGAGCTTGTCGAGGTCCCTCTTGATGGCATCCTGACTTTCAGGTATGTCAGTAGCACCACTCAGCTTGATGTCATCTGCAGCCTTGTGAGGGTGTATTAGATCCCTTTATGTATGCCATTAATGAAGATGTTAAATAACACTGGTCCCAATACAGACCACTGAAGGCACCACTTGTCACTGGCATCCATCTGGCTACCCAGCCATTGACCACCACTCTCTGGATTTGATTATCCAACCAATTCACCAGACAGTCTATCCCTGTCTCTCCAGTTTAGAGAAAAGGATGTTGTGGGGGACCATGAAGTCCAGATAAATTACATCCTCAGTGCTTTCCTTGTCCACTGATAGAATCATTCCATCGTAGAAGCCACTGGTTTGGTCAGGCATGACTTGCCCTTGCTGAAGCTGTGCTGGCTGTCTCGAATCACCTCCGCATGTCTTTCATGTGCCTTCATAAAACTTCTAGGGGGATCTGTTCTATGATCTTCCCAGGCACAGAGGTGAGGCTGACACATGAATAGTAGTTCCCAGGATCCTCCTTTCTATTGATTTTAAAAATGGGTACAATGTTTCCTCTTTTCCAGTCACCTGGGACCTCAACTGACTGCCATTACTTTTGAATATCATGGAGGGTAGCTTGGTAACTACAGTATGGAGGATCTGGATACACAGAACATGGATAAGGTGGAAGTATTGAATGCATTTTTTGCCTCAGTCTTTACTAGCAAGCCTGGCCTTCAAGGTAGAAAGGTTGGAACAAGGAAGATATACCCTTGGTGGAAGAGGGTCATGACAAGGAATACTTCAGCATAAGTAAATCTACAGACCCTTATGGGATGCACCCATGAGTGCTGAGAGAGCTGTCAGATGTCATTGTGAGGCCATTTTCAATAGTCCTTGATACATTATAGTAACTAGGAGGAGTACCTGAAGACCGGAGGAAACCAAATGTATTACGACCTTCAAGAAACACAGGAAGGAGGACCCAGTGAACTACAGGCCAGTCAGCCTCACCTCAATCCCTGAGAAGAGGCTAGAGAAGCTAATCCTGGAAACCATTTCCAGGCACATGAAAAACAAGAAAATGATAAGCTATAGTCAGTGTGGTGAAGAACTTATGCTTGATCAACTCAATAAACTTCTATGATGAAATGTCCAGCCTGGTAGATGAGGCAAGAGCAGTGGGTGGTTTCTGCCCAGGCTTTAGTGATGCCTTTGACACTGTCTTCCAGAAGATCCTCACAGAGAAGCTGTTTATATACAGATTGGAAAAGCAGGCAGTGAGGTGGCTCTATGGCCTAGTCTGGAGGGTTTGTTAGCAGTGGAACAAAATCTAGTTGGAGATCAGTGACTAGCAGTGTATCCCAGGGGTCAAATCTTGGTCCAGTCCTGTTTAACATCACCATTAATGATCTGAATGGTGGGGCAGAGTGCACCTGAGCACACTGACAGGTGACACAAAACTGGAGTGGCAGATCATAGAATCATAGAATTATAGAATCATAGAATCAGATGGGTTGGAAAGGAACTCTGAGATCATCAAGTCCTGCTTGATCCACTCCCACTGCACTTACTAGCCTATGGCACCAAGTGCCACATCCAGTCTCTTCTTGCTTGCCTCCAGGCAGGCCAGAGTGTCGTGCTGCCAGCCAGAGGGACCCCAGAGGCCTGGGGAACCAGACAGATAGTAACCACATGTTACTGCACTGAAGTGCAAAGCCCTCCATCAGGGGAGGAACAACCTAATGCACCAACATATATTGGAGGCCACCCAGCTGGGAAGCACCTTGGCAGAAAAAGACCTTGTGCTAGTTTTGAGGAAAGTTAATGTTTGAAGTAAAATTGCTAAGATTTGTTTGAACAGTGTTTGTTGAACAGGTTGAACACGAGTGGCAGTGTGCCCTTTTGGCAAAGGTGGTTCTGGTCTGCACTGAACAGGATATGTCCAGGAGGTCAAGGGAGCTGAGCCTTCCCCTCTATTCAGTAGAGTGAAAAGAGAGGCAACAGGTGAAGTGCTGTGTCCAGTGCCGGACTTCCTAGTATTAGAGAGATGAGATTGGAGAGAGTCCAATAAACGGCCATAAAAATGAATAAGTGGTTGAAGCATTTCATACAAGGAAAAGGTGAGTGGTCTGGAACTGTTCAGCTTGGAGAAGGAAAACCCAGGCAGAGATCTTGTCAATATATAAAAATACCTACTGGTAGGGTACAAGGAGAACTGAGCCAAGCTCTTTCCAGTGGTGTCCAAGGAGAGAAAAAGGGGCAACAGACACAAACTGATACACAGGGGGTCCCTTCTGAATATCAGAAAACAGTTTTTCACTGTCAGGGTGATCAAGCACTGGCACAGGTTGCTCAGGGTGGTTGTGGGGTCTCCATCCCTGGGGATACTTGAAAGCCATCTGGATGTAGTCCTGGGCAACTGGCTCTAGCTGATGCTGCTTGAGCAGGGGTTTGGACCTCACAGAGAAGCTGTTTATATAACCTCCAGAGCTCCTTTCCAACCTCAATTGTTTCATGATTCTGTGAAACACTGTGAAAAGAAGAGACAAGGCAACAGCCTGTGTCTCTGCCTCTGTGGTGGTAGCCTTGTGTGTTGCTAAGCATGAAGCCCAATTCATTATATGGCTGGTAGCCATGAGAACCATATGCTTTCATATTTGGGTTGTCTACACTGAGCCTTTTGTTGTTGGACACATACATGAAATGAACTGCAGTGAGAGCTGTCTCCCACTTCTGGCAGTGATCAGTACAGCCTGGAGACGTGGACAAATGCACAGGAAATCCCATGTGCTCCCATGTTTCTCATCCTGCCCTTTTTGCTGTTATTCTGGGACTTCCTGTAAGCCCCTTTGTCTGTGTTTCAAATTTCGGGATAGGGATAATAATACTGTCTCATCCTGTAATGGAGACTGTGAATGAATTAAGGAATGTTTGTGAAACGCGTGGACATTACTGATGAGCATCCTGGAAAAGCTGATCTTCCACTCACTATAGGGCTTACAGAGTTTAAAATTAGTAAGATGTATTCTAGTTAAACGTTGAATGGGAGAATACAAGCAATTAAAATATTGACCTGATTTTTTCTGAGTAGTTTGGCTGTGCTCTGCGTAAAGTAGGTATCTTTTTGCAAAACATAAAAGTGTGATTCTCCAGTTAGTTTCTGTATCAAAATCAGCAAAAGTAAAGGAATGTGCCGATGCATAGATTTTGTAACATTGTAGTTTTTGATGTAGTAAGGTTCATTTCATTAACATAGTTTCAAAAATGTAATTTTTTTTTTCCGTTGATAAAGTGTTTTAGGAGCCTCTGAAAAAAAGACTACAAAATTACAGCTTAAAATAATGTTACAACTTATGAAATTGGCACTTCTACCATCTCATCCCATGCTGCTGTTGGGGCACTAATAGCTGTACAACTGAGCACTGGTATTGGTCGTATCTGCTGTTCATAACATTTTAAACAAGTAATATTGGATAGCAATACTCTCGGTATAATAGCATTCCATAGCAGCAGAAGTACAGTTGCAGTCTATTTTTACTCAAATAAAAAATAATGGCAGTCTCTGAAGGACAGCATTCTGATCTCTGAAGAATAATTTAGCTATTTTTCACTCAGTTTTCCAGTTGCCACCAAACTTAAGCTGAAAGAAAAGGTTCTTGTTTGACAGTGCTTAAACTTACATGGCTAACTTTTAAGAATTTTTGAGAATAACTTCATAGGCTGTGTCTAGGGAATAAAGTATGAAAAATAGTGAAATTTTTCTCCTGTGTTCATTAAATTTTATCAAAATGAAGATGTTTTCATAGATGTTAGTGGTCATTGCTGATTTTGAGGAAAGTTAATGCTTGCAGTAAAATTTCTAAAAGTTTTTTTGACAATCTTTGTTTACTTGGAAAATTTTTGAGTTCAAGGTTTCTTTTTTTTTTTTTTTGGCCCATGGCCACCATATGCACAGATACATACACCTTGTATGCTGACTTACATACCAAATTGAAGTGTATTGCTGGTCACACACTGGTGCCTAACATCCAGACTGTGAGTAGAATGCACTTTGCATAAATGGGAAGTTTGAAATTTGAAGTGTCACATGTTTAACCTTTGGACATACTATCCCCATAAAGGATGGGACAGTGAAATTGTCCAAACGTTAAAAGAGAGAAAATAAAAAAGGGTGCATTTGGAAGACAGATTAGGAAAGTGGTTTGGTCCTTGTTGCAAACAGGCCTTGGACCACAAAGCAAGATGGTGCACAGACTTCACACAGATGGTAGATAGACTTGATATATTTTGACCCTTGCAGGAAATGTTACTTATATAGAAGTTTTCCCTCGAATCTATAATTAAAGCTCACATGAAGTAAGAAATCATCATGGGACGGAATACAGGATATATATTTTGGCAGGGAAATATAAATGAGGCAAGTTCTAAATTTCTGACTTCAAATACAGCATTTGGATGTTGCAAACTTGAGAGTTCTCTTTGGCATTAGTTATTTTCCAGGATATTTCTAGAAATAATTGAGCAGGCCGCTATGGGACTACAAGGTGTTGAAATTCTACTAGACAGTTATTGAATTTGGGTTAGGTAATTTAAATGAGAAAAGATACAGGGAAGTGTTTGAAAAATGCCTTTTTCTCATTCTAAAAATAATAATTAAAAAGGCCCCTCAAACCCCAATGACCTAATGCTTTCAACATTAAAAATATGTTAAGCAAAGATATTTTAGATTACTTGGTTTATTGAAACAATGGATATAAATGAAATGTGTTCTTCAGTGATTAAGAAAAAGTACTTTAGGAAGATCTATTTGGATGATATACTGATTAAATTAATGCCCTATTGTTCTATGATCAATGCCACTGCAGAAGTAAGGTGAATAAAGGTGTTGCAAGGTGTTAAGGAGAGAAACCAAAGCCAGGATTTGTGTCACAAAACTGCTGTATCAAATAATATGATTTCACTGTACTGAGAGCAGAAAATTATGAGGGATCACTGCCCCAGTGGTGTTGCCCCCAGTGCTGCTGCCATTGATTCAGCAGGAAAAAGAGAAACCTCAGTTTATGATTTTAAATGAGAGTGCAATGAGTCACATCTGCTTTATTAAAGACATTGACACAGAATTCCTGCTCTCCCCCCAAACCAACACATGGTTTGGAAAGGCTGAGCTTGCTATGCTTGATTTCATCCTAACATAAGCATTGGCTCCTACATTAGCAGTGGTAGTTGCCATAAGCCCTATGCTGCTCTGTCTTACTTTGGGGCCAAGTATCTGGTTCCTTGTGGATGCTGTTACTAGAGTGTATTATTTTTGGATTTTTACATAAGAACTAGGATACCAAAAGAAGGGATTTTTTTTTTATTTCTGTAGTTCATGAACTCTGAACAGCCCTGCAGATGTTTAATATTCATTACTTTTGCCAAAAGACAAGAAGTTGTGAATGCTTTTATGACACAGTACTTTTCAAATTATACCTGGAGGAAACTGTTGTTAAATCAAACTATCATGCATATTTTTATGTATCACTTTCTTCTCAAGTTGATTAGGAGTCATATGCGATCATTAGTTTCCTGCATATTCTACTTAATTCTCCTAAAAGAGCACATCTCTAAGTTTTCCTTAAGTAAGTACAAGAGCAGTGTGTACACTTACACACTCTTTCTCCAGTGGCGTTTCTTTACATTAGTGAAGTTTTATGTTACTTTGGAGTGCTGTTTAGATGACACATCGCTTAACACTTTTAGCCTCCATTTAGGATGTAGTGGTCAAATTTTCTTTTTTCTGTGGATTTTCCGTGCAGGATGAGTGGTGGTTGTTGTCTTGACAAATGGCTTATGGTATGTTACAAGGCCTGATAGGGAATGTAAAAATTCAAAGCAAGGCATTCAAATAGTTGATTCTTTCCTCTGACAATGTTACTGAATAGCTACACAAGGCTCTGTTTTCTTCTCTTTCGTTAGCAGTGGTTGTGAAAAGTACCTCAGGAGTCTGGTCAGCTGATCTTGCAATCATCATTTAGCAATTGCCTCCTGAATTAGAGGGAATTTTGTTGTGTAATGCACTGTATTTCAGTCACTGATATTCTTAGAAATAATGAAGTGAATTGCAAATAATCTTGACGTGAAATAATACAGCATTTTATGTCTCTCAGTGTTCCAAGTGACCATGACTTGATCCATATAAGTCTTTGGTTCAGTCTCAAATCTAGGTTTAATGGAGGATTTATAGAAATGTTGAATGGCACTTGTACTTGTACATGATTGATGCAGTGTTCTATATATATTTTACAGTTCTGCATTGTAAATTATTTGATGTTTTAGTATTAGAAACAGATGAAAACCTATAGCTTTAGTATTATATTTGCAGTCATTATATATGTAGTCATACATACTCTCTGTATTTATGATTGTTGAATATCTATACTATATTAAAATGTATTATTCATTTCTGCCAACAATCATGAGCCAGTGCAAAATAATGGGTGCAATCACTTGAAAAATGCACATTTGCAATTTACTTGTATTCATCTCAAAGTTCAGATTGCAGACGTGTAACCATTCATTTTACTGTTCTCAGTGATGTGTATAAGCCTCCTGAGGATTCACATTTATGAACTTCCTGCATTGCCATTGGTATAAAAGTAGAACAGATAGGTAAACAGAAATAAAATCTATTTCTGCTGTAGAATTTACTGATATAAAAGGTAGTATCAAAAAAATCAACACTCAAACTGATTTTGTTAGTTCAGCTGCTGTATTTTCACTAGTAAAATAATAAATTCAAATTGCAGTGGACTTTTCCTAGTAATTGCAAACATTGTATGTACATTTGCTCCAGGGAGTCACACTTGGGAGTAGCAGCAGCTTTTGTTCCTAAAATTTTGCAGGAAGTAGAGAAAAAAGATGAGTGTCTTTTAAGATTAGTTTGATAAGGAAGCTTTTCTGGGCAGATTTCACACTTGTAAAACGATTGAAGAACAGAATTGTTAATTCCTGATGTTTCTGCTCAATCATAAATTTCCATGGAGAGTTAGGTCTCACACAATCTCCTGATTTATATGTGAATGTATTATTTTAACCTGGGTTTGGTGTTATCATTGAATTACCAGTACACAAAACAAATGTATTTGAAGACTTCTTTGGCTAGTTCTGCTTAAGAAAATATTTTTAAAGCTCAGAGGAAACACAGTGAGCTAGTTACTAGCTGCACACTTTAAACTTGAGCCTTTGTACATTCAGCGCTACAAAATGTATCAATGGCAGGTTTCCCACTGTTGTGCATGTTTTGTTTTGTTACTGATTGTTCCAGATTGTGCTTCTGGTCTAATTTAATGTTATTCATAGCCTGGTAAGATAGGTATTTTTTTTCCCCTTTGGTTCAGTTGGTTTTGTTTTGTTTTAGTCCATTCATTGATATTATATCCTTTATGTTTTTTCACCATTCCATAAGCAAGGGGAAAAGCCCTTCCACAAACCTTCTTAACAGAACCACTTTTTACATGTTGCTGAGATGTTACAATTTCAGAGATGGTGTTGATTAGGGGATAGTACAGTATGATGAATTATAAATTCAATCTTACTAGGATCTCCATAAGAAAATATTGCAGTATCAATCCATTGCTGTAATTTTTGCTCTTGAAGCAGTTTGGAATCCAAATTCTTAAGGAAAAAAAAAAGACTGATGGCTGTGATGGGGGAGAAAGTGAAAACCGTGCTGTAACTACAGATAGAGTGTAACAGTGCTCCCTAAGTGTATTTTAAATTTCCAACTGCAACATGAAAAATACGAGTTTCACCAGGACCAACAGAAATTAATATTCTTTTCCCATAAATAGAGTGGTTTAAACCAATCAGGATGCTTGAAAAATTGCAGCACTTGGAAAATCTTTTAAAAATATTTGGAGATTACAATTTTTCTAGACATAGGCCCATAGGATGACAATGTAATAAATAACTTGCTTTAAGGGAAATTGCTTCTGTAAAATTAAGAAAGGGAAAAAGTCACTAATGCGGGTATTTATATAATTCTACAGAGTGAAGGAAGTAATTCTCTTTCTTGCTTTGAAAACTATATTTAGTCTACATTAAAAAAGAGATAGTAATAATTTTTTGCATCCCTCAGTTAAACCCTGTGGAGTACTGTTAGGTCATTCATGGGTGAAAGTGGGACAATAATCAATACTTGCTCTCTTCTAGACATAAAGGGAGCTTTTCAGATATCTGAGTTGAAAGATACACATATGTCACAACTTCTTGGGGTTAAAGTAGTTTCACCTGAGTTCACTTTTGGAGACTAGCTGAAGTAGCAGCTCTAGATTTCAGGAGGGTAGGTGAATCACTGTTACATTACCAATAAATCATGTCGGTTGTTCAGTGTAAGTCTGAATTTAAGGTTCTGTTGTAGATTAGGCAGAGAGGGATATTCTGTAGAATTACTTATTATATTCAGTCCTGGTTTCTATATACACAAGTATGCAACAGTATTTGCTGTCCTATTGAGACTGTGAGCTGATTCTGAAAGACCTTCCTTTGACCTGACTTTCCTTAAGGAAAGATCCACTTTCCTTGGCATTAAAGGATTAAGCATTTCATACCTAAAATGTCCTGCTAGATTTTTATAGAATTTGTAAAAGCATTAATTAACTTGCAGGCAAATGGAAAGTTGAGTCATCTTGCAGGGAAGAATGTGGCTTCATAAGTATTTTGGTGATGGGCTCTTTGAATCTGTGAGTTGAAGAAGAGATTAGTGTCTTTACCACTTACAGTTCTACACATGTGCTTAATCTCTTGTCAGAAGCTCTTCCATAAGCTGCTTAGTTTCTTTGTGTGACTCTCTAGCACTTTATGGCTCTGCATGTATTTTTGCAAATCCTCAGAGAACAGTACTGCTACAAAATTCAGTAGCCTCTGCTGGATCTGTGAGTGTTTGAATAAACAAAGTGGGTGAAAATCTTCATTGATGGTCAGATCTTTGAGAACAGTATTCAGTAGGACTGAATACTGTTGGATCCAGGATTTCAGGCAGATTCAGGATTCACTTGCCCTAGTTATTCTGCCTTCTCTGAACTCCTAAGAGCATTTGTGAGAGTTACAACTGATTTTTGAGTAGCAAGAATATACTTTTTGAAAGACAGATTTGCTGGATAACAAGCAACCTAAGATCATATTCAGGAGCAGCAGCTGAGTGCTGAACTGACATAGCAGCCCAGAGTTTCTTTTCAGAGTATATGGCTGTGATAAATATCAGGGAATCATCTTTATAATTGAAACACCATATGAACATCCTGGGCCATATAAGGTTCACGATTTTGACAGTATTCCAAAATTCAACTTCTGGGATTGGCAACACTTTTTGCTGTGTAGTGGGATATACAAACCAGGAAATCCTTATTCCTCCTTGCTCACCAGATGTAGTGCCCCTTTACCTTGTAACAAGTGAATGGAAAAGGTTGGATCTTGTTTAAAAGCAATAGTCTATTAAACAGTTGCAACTGGTGCTGATTTGTTCTGAGTGGTATTAAAGCTGTCTTTTCTTTCTAAAACTGGGACAGATCCTAACTGGAGTGTTGTTGTGTGTTTCAGTGTATGTGAAAAAGAGGCACTAAAAGAAATACTCCTTTGTTGGAAAAATGGAATAACTGTCTTACAACACTGTCTAGCCAACTGCATTTATTCCCAGTGAAGTGACTACACTTGTACCTTGGTCACATGCCAAGACTGATGATTTGCTTTATAGATACAGAAAATTATGTTAATAAAAGTACAAATTATTGTGCTACTACCCACAAGCACGAGCTTTCCTATGACAATATTGTTTACCTGAAAACTAAACATTATAACATTGATACTAAATTGCTTGTGCAGATTTTAAACCAATAAGGGTTTCTCCTTACTTGTCAGTTGCAGACAACTACATATTTGCTTGTGATGCTAAGCTGCTGTCTACCAAATGTTCTCAGTTTTGGTTGTTGGTTTTTTTTCCCCCTCAGTAAATAGATCTATTCTGAGGTTCTAATTTTATTCTTTTACACCCTTCCAGAACTAGGAGTAGAAATGTTGGTTGGTATAATTTTTCGTGAAAAAACAAGGGATTGTGGTCATACATTTGGCCATACATTTGGCCATACATTCTTTCAAATCCCTGTCAACATGTTGTCCTAAATGTAAGAGCTGTTCCTGGTCAGCTCAAGAATCATAACTAGAGAAGAGTTTGTGCGTGATGTTCAGGCAATCTCAACAAAGTTAGAGGAGTTGGGGGGTCTGGAAATTATGGTGATAGCTCAGTGGTGAGAGCTCGGTTCTTCTCTTTGTATGATAAGAGACTTAGGCATACAGTTTAAGTATCTTAAATTACAGTCCTTTTGAGTGGTCATCCTAAGTGATATGGTTGTATCATTTCGCTTGTGAAAGCTAGCTTCTAGAAATTAGAATTGGGTATTAGTTAATAGTGACCAGAGATTGAAGTCATCTGGTTTTGACATGCTTTTCTGTCACTGCAAACAGAAAAGTAGTTGGTGTGGAGCAAAAATGAAGCTACGACAGAGTAAAAAGCTTAATTTCAAATTAGTCAATGAGTAAGTGTGTCTCTGTTGTTCCCTACTGATTTATCACTGGGGTTCTCTCTGTGTAGCTAATTACATGATTTGGATAGGGTTATGAATGACTATGTTTAGTGAAGTTTAAGTGGAATATATAAAAAGAAAATAAAATATGTTTTAACTGTTGGGATAGACTCATCCTTGTTATCATTTCTGTGGGTTTTTTTTTCAGTTATATTCGAAGTTTTGAGGTCATTGCCCCAGTTTTTCATTCATTTGAGGCTGAGTTTTTCTTCATTCAGCTTCTTCATATGCTTGGAAAAGAGGCACTAACTAAACTGTTTCTGTCAGCTGCAAACATTTCCTGTTATCCAGCTCTGATTTTTCCTACTGTTGTCACCCATGTCCATGTATTCTGGTGTTTTTCCAGACAACAAGGCTGCTTTTTGGCTCCTTCATTTCCTTTCCATGTGTCCTTAATTAACAGTGACACCCACAGAAGTAGCTTGAATCCTTTAGGCAGAGCACTGAAAATATTGGGCTTTAAGAGTCTCACATGTAACAGAGCAGGGAAGTCTGAATAGTTGTCTGGAGAATAGACTCCTGGATGGAAAGTAACAGAAGTTCAAATGAAAAGTTTTTCTGTTTGTTTTAGTAATTTATAGCGTGGACTCAAAACCAAGAGATAGCTTTAAACTTTAGTGGTAGAACGTTTGTGGTCTGGTTTCCAACTGTAGTAGCAAGTCATTGTGGCCAACTGACATCCAAAAAGTTAAAAATACTACTGCAATATTTTTGCATGTGGTAAAGAAGGAACACTCATTTAAAAATTAATCTTGCCATCTGTGATATTTCAACATAGAGGGCATCAGTTGTAAATTTCTGTATGTTTATTAAAGGTCTGATTTTTTTCTTTTTCTCTCCTGTATTTTCTGCAACTATTTCTACAAATGCAGCATATGTGTGAGCAAAATGCTGGTAAATCAGAATAGAGGAGTTCTAAATCCACTTTTTAAAAATTTAGGAAATTACACAGGGCAGAAGTGTTGTCTTTTCTAATCTGTGCTGTCTTCTAAATACATAATTTCAAGTTACACAAATTGTAAAGGTCAAGATTGTTCCAGTGAGTAGAAGACAATGAGGCATGGCTGTTCAGCTGTCTGGAAAACAATTCTGGAAAAAATAACAACTGAGAAAGAAGATGATGCATGAGACAACATGCACGGTAGTCCTGGCAGAGTTCTTATTGCTCTTGATTCTGGTTTTAGTAAAAATAGATGATTACAGTAGATGATATTGAATCACAGAGCTCTTCAGAAAGACTAATTGCTAGGTTTCTGATTTGGAATATCAAAGAACTATATTTAGAATAAGTTCAAGATATTTCTTGCATTTGTCTCTGGTTGCATTCAGAATGTTTCCATGTCTAGTGTGGTCTGGTTTCCTTTAACTGAATTGCCTTGTTTGATTCAAGAGGGCAAAAACTCGGTTAAGAAGTAGTGAAGAAAACATAGCTGAGGAAACCATGCTGTCCATTTTAGATTCTAAAGAGTAATCTATGTTTTCCAAGTGGTGAAGTTTTTTAAAATTTTCATCAATGTTAGTGATCTCCATCCAGAAATTTGTGACTTTTATATGTCCCTAATGGTTTATAGATATTTAGCTGAATGACAATTAGTAACGGAGCTGTGGCATTCTGTTTGTGTTCTTTTTGGCATATCAGTTAACGGTAATAAAAAAAAAAAAAAAAAAGCCAAAAGAAAAAAAAGAAAAAAGTGAGGTAAGTTTCAAAACCTCTTAGCAACCACATAAAAAATATCAACTGTATTGATTTGTCTGATAATTGCCCTGGCAGAATGGTAGGAGCTTAGTGGTACAAGCATAATGAAATGCATTTATCAATAGACTGTGTTGAGTATACTTCTTTGGAAGCCTGCAGTAAGATGCAGTCAGTAGGGGGTCTAGATGTAAACATCCTTAGCCTCTTTTGCAGAATCATGAAACTGCAGAAATCATGAAAATAGGAGGGAAAACAAATACTGCAGAATACCTGTAGCAAAAGGTAGACGTTTGAAAGGAAAAGCAAGAGTAAAGTCCTCTTCATTAATCTAGCAAATTCCTTAAAAGGATGTGAAGCATGGTCTGTCATACATATGTTCTAGATTTTATATAAGAGAGTTTGTGAGAAATATTTTCAGAGCCTGCTGGGATATAGTCAGGATTATGGCAATTTCCCATAAGAACATGTGTTTACCAGCTCCAGCTTCCTTTTGAAACACTGTTAAAGAATTGCTTTCATGAAGAGGGTTATTTTTTTCTGTTTGAACAGGCAGAACAAACAGGATATCTTGGTCATAATGAGCAGCATAATGAAATGACAAGTACAGCGTAATTGCAGCTTGTTTATGTCATGATTATGAAAACAATTATTTTGATAGGTATTTCTGTTTCTACATACCTTAAGAAGCCTTTAAACAGGATTTTCTCTTTTTTGTTCTTATCTCTGTTAAATACTTCAATATATAAAAAGGACACTAAAATGAAAAATCATTGAAACCATGCCAACTTTTGAAAAAATCATAAAAAATGCAAAATTAGTCTGGCTTGGGTTCAGATTTCAATGGTGGGTGTCTTACATGATTAGCATTATGAGATCCAGTGTTTGAAATGTAAATTTTCTGTTATTAAGTTTCACACACATTTACAAACTAGCAAAATAATAGATAATAAATGCTTAGAGGAAGAATTAATTGTTAATATAAAAGCCGCCATTAATAATAGTCCATAAATCTTTTCAGAGATCTGCTTGAGAGAATATGATGTGTTACAGCCCTGGAAAGAAGAGTCTGCAAGCACTTATTGATCATAGGGTCATAGAATAGCTTGGGTTGGAAGGGACCTTAGGGATCACGGGTCCTGATGGAATCCACCCCAGAGTAATGAGGGAACTGCCAAAAACACTTGCCAAACGACTCTCAACTATCTACCATCAGTCCTGGCTTACTGGATATTACTAATGTAATGCCTATGTACAAGAAGAGTTGGAAGGATGATCTGGGGAACTACAGACCTGTCAGCCTGATCTTGGTTCTGGGCAAAGTTATGGAAGAGATCATCCTGAGTGCCATTACATGGTACATGCAGGACAACCAGGGGATCAAGCCCAACCAACACGAATTTACAAAAGGAAAGTTCTGTTTGACCAACCTGATCTCCTTCTATGACAAAGTAACACACTTAGTAGGTGAGGGGAAGGCTGTGGATATAGCCTGTCTAGACTGCAGTAAAGCATTTGACACCATCTCCCACAGCATCCTCATAGAAAACTGGCTGCTCATGGCTTGCATGGGTGGACTCTTTGATGGATAAAAACCTGACTGAATGACTGGGCCCAGAGAAATGTGGAGAATGGAGCTAAATCCAGTTGGTGGCCGGTCACTAACAATGTTCCCCAGGGCTCAGTTTTGGGGATGGTCATGTTTAACACCTCTACTGATGATCTGGATGTAGGGATTGAGTGCACCCTCAATAAATTTGCACTAGGTTGACTGGGAGTGTTGATGTGCTTGAGGACAGGAAGGTTCTACAGAGACAACTGGATCAATGGGCTGTGCACAACTCCATGAGGTTCAACAAGGTGAAGTGCTGGGTCCTGCACTTGGGTCATAGCAACACCATGCAGTGCTACAGGCTTGGGGTGGGGTGACCTGAGAGCTGCTCATCAGAAAGGGACTTGGGGGTGCTGGCTGACAGCCAGCTGGATATGAGCCAGCAGTGTGCCCAGGTGGCCAAGCAGGACAATGGCTTCTTGGCCTGTACCAAGAGTGGTGTAGCCAGCAGGACTAGGGCAGTGATTATCTACCCTGTACTCGGCACTGGTGAGGCCACACCTCAAGTATTGCATTCAGTTCTGGGCCCCTCGCTTTAGAAAGAACATTGAGGAGCTGGAGGATGTCCAGCAAAGGGCAACAAGGCTCATGAGAGGTTCAGAAAACTTGTCTTGTGAGGAGCAGCTGAGAGAGCTGGATTTGTTTAGCCTGGAGAAGAGGAGGTTCAGGGAAGACCTCAGCACTCTCTACAATGACCTGAAAGGAGGTTGTGGTGAGGTGGGGGACGGTCTCTTCTACCGTGCCTGCAGTGAGAGGACTAAGGGAAATGGCCTTAAGTTGAGACAGGGGAGATTCAACTCAGATATTAGAAAAATTTTACTCTGCTGGGATAGCCAGGCTTTAGAATAGGTTGCTGAGGAAGATGGTGGAGTCACTATCCTTGGAGGTGCTTAACAGGTGTCTGGATCTGGTGCTGGGTGATGTGGTTTAGTGTTTTAGGGGTTACAGTGGCAATGCTGGCTTTATGGTTGGAGTTGATGACCTTAAAGGTCTCTTCCAACCTTGATGATTCTATGATCTAGATATAGGCAGGGATACCTTTCACTAGACCAGGTTCCTCAGAGCCCCATCCAACCTGGCTTTGAACATTCCAGGGTTGGGACATCCAGCATTTCTTGGTGCAACTTGTTCCAGTGCTTCATCAACCTCAAAGTAAAGACTCTCTTCCTAATATTTAACCTAAACCTACCCTCTTGCAGTTGGAACTCATTGCTTCTTGTGCTTTCTCTAACTTGTAAATAGTCCCTCTCCTTCTTTCTTGTAGGCTCCCTTCACGAACTGGAAGGCCGCAATAAGGTCATCCTTAAACCCTTTCTTTTCACACACCAACAGCCTTCTGGAGTGTTGGCAGCAAGTCAAGAGGGGTAGCCCTGATGGCTCCACACCTGGAGCACTGGGTCCAGTTCTGGGCTCCTCAGTACAAGACAGCTATGGACCTACTAGAGGAAGTACAGCACAGATACACAAAGATGATTAAGGCTGAGGAGTCTCTTTAATATAAACAGAGGCTGAAAGAGCTGGGGCTGTTGAGCCAGGAGAATAGAAGGTTCATGAGAATCTTATCAGCATGTATAAAAACCTGATGAGATACAATGAAGAAGAAGGATTGAAGCTCTTCTCCGTGATGTCCATTGAAAGAATAAGAGGCAATGAGCCTCTTATGAAAGTGAAACATAAGAATTTCCATCTGAACACAAGAAAACACTTTTTTGCTGTGAGCCTGGTCAAACACTGGCACAGTTGCCCAGAGACATTTTGTAGTGTCCATCCTTGGACATACGCAGAAAACAGCTGGAAGCAGTCCTAAATTTAACCTGCTCTATCTGACCCTGTGCGAGCAGAGGGTTTGAACTTAAATGATCTGAGGCAGACCCTTCCAGCCTATGACATTCTGGGCTTTAACCTCAACAGCTCTGCTGTTTTGGGGGATAATGCTGATCAATTGACGAGTTATTTCGAAGTATGTATAGAACTGTTAAAAATGTCTTTGCTCACTTTCTCACTTTTTCCATTGAGGAAATGGATTTTCTTTTTCTAAAAATTTATTTTTATTGATGGAAAATAATTCTTTTAATTTAGTCTTTGTTGTTAAAACTTCTGCTTGTAAGTGCACTGTTTGCTTGAAGTATCCTTTTTGAAACCATTGGAACATTTCATTTGAGAAAATATATTATATTTCATTGGAGTGATGCTGATCTTTTTTGTGAGAAGTGACCATTTCATACATGAATGATAAGAACTTCACACTTTAAGTAGCTTCCTTCATTTTGTGACTGTTTTTTGTGCCTCTAGGTGACTGGTTTTTAAATTCACAAGAAGGTAGTTTCAAAAGGACATTAGTATTTCTCTTCTAACAGAAATTTGAGAACTATTATTTTAGAGTCATGATGTTACAAATATGTTTAGTGGGAATACTGAAAAAATTGATTTTGTGGACAAACAGTAACCAAGAATAATCACAATATTAGACACATATTCACAGAGCAGTTTAAAGGAAGAAGCAAAAGTTCGTTACCATTTAAAGACCCTTCTTAAACAAGTGAAGGAAGCAGTCCTCATGCCCAAATAGGGTCAGTGGCTGGCAGGAAGTAGTACACCATAGTTTAGGTAAGTGGAAAACAGCAGTGGAAATAAGTAGAACTGCAGAATATTTTCCATGCTTGACTACTTTAATGGCCTTTAACAAAAAATGGCTTTTTTTACCAGGATGAGTTGTCAACTGGCTAAGTGGCAAAGCCAGACAAGATTCCACTTCCGTGCAAAAGCGAAGATGTTAGAAGTTGAAGTAAATCCCACCACTTGCTTTTCTTACAGCTTGTCTGTGGATTACATCCAAGGCAGCAGCTCTGTTTCACTCCAAATGCACACTTAATGTTCAGTAAGGCTACTGTCCTAGTTTGGCCTCTGTTGACAATAGATCACTACAGAGAGTGGCATTACAGAAATAAGTTATGATAAAGGAGCAGTGTGTATTCATGCTCTGTGTTCTAGTGAGGTTTCTGCCCTATTTTTCCCTCCTTTTATACATGTATGTACATATGTCATTTACAAACAGAGGTTGTTTGATCTGGTTTTGATCTGCATGTCGATGCATCCTAAAGCATACTGAAGGATTTAGCTGCTATGAAATAACTGGAACAGTTGCCATATAAATTAGAGTGCAGTGAAGTAAGTATATTAATTTTGCGTGAATGTGGATATTTCGTATTAAGAACAAATAACCTTGTAGTAGTTCAAAGGGAATAAAATCATAGATTAATCAAAGCCAATGAAGTTTTTTCAGCACATCAGTTGACCTCTTATTTATTTTGATCCTGTCATTAAAGTTAAACAGGCAGTGCATCAGCTTTTGTACAGTGCTTGAATCATGTGTGTTGTTTCAGTTTTCCAATAACAGCTATTAATTTCCAACTCCAAAGGTTTCTCATTCAAGGCTCATTGAAACAAACAACTTTATTTTTCTATACCTTATTCCAAAATGCTCAAGTCTGTATTTCTGGCTGAATGCTTGGAGTCCAGGGTTTTTTAATGCATGAATGTTGAAGGAAATTTAAAACCAGAGGGTGGAAATGATGGTTTTATTAGAAAAAATCTGAGGTGGTTTGCAGTGAGCAGATGTCTTTTAAGCTGTGTTACGGTAAAAACAACCTTTCAGTTAGTCGGGTCACTCAGTAACCTGAATATTAGTTTTGTTTTGTTATGTTGCTGTGTTCTTTTGGAAATGAAGGAGTAGAATCACTGTCTTTTAATATTAAATGTAATGGTTATTCATGCAACAACTAAATGGACTAGTATTTAGAAAAGCAGGAAGGAGATGCTTCCTAATTTCCAGATAGACACTCCTTGCCTTAAGGTGGCTAACGTCTTAGTCACACAGATATTGATGGCAAACTTGCTTGTACATTAGTTACAGATGTCATCCTCAGGGTAACACTTGCAGCAAGATATGTGTGCTAAAAAACCCAACAAACATAACAACTGCAAGGAACTGTGTCTTAATAAGCATACTCTATCTTCACTCTGTGTGTGCTGACATACGTTTTACTTACGTAGTATCAGCCTTTGCTGTAATGAATTTTCCATTAAATTCATGGAAGTAAAAGATAGAGTAGGTGAACCATATTCTGTTACCTACTTCCATATGACTTTGAAATCATGGAATCCTAGAGTAGTTTGGGTTTGAAGGGACCTTTAAAGGTCAGCTAGTTCAGCTCCCCTGCAATGAGCAGGGATATCTTCAACTAGATCAGGTTGCGCAGAGTCCCGTCCAAGCTGACCTTGAATGTTTCGAGGTATAGGGCATCTACCATGTCTTCATCAACCTGTTCCAGTTTTTTACCACCCACTGTAAAAAATTTATTCCTTATATTTAGCCTAAACTAGCCTCTTTAAGTTTATAATTGTTAACCCTTGTTCACCACTACTAGAAAGTCTGTCCCATCTTTCTTGTAAGACCCCTCTGAAGTATTGAAGAGCTGCAATAAGATCTCCCTGGACCGTTTTCTTCTGCAGTCTGAACATCCCTGACTCACTCAACTTTTCCTTACAAGAGAGGTGTTCCATCCCTCTGGTTATTTTTGTGACCCTCCTGCAGACTCACTCCAACAGGTCCATGTCTTTCCTATGCTGAGGACTCCAGATGCAGTCCTACAGGTGGGCTCTCACCAGAAGGGAGCAGAGGGGCAGAAGCATTTCTCTTGCCCTGCTGGCCGTACTGCTTTTGATGCAGCCTAGGATATGACTGGCTTTCTGGGCTGTGAGCACACGTTATCTGCCCATCTCCCCTAAGACTCCATTGGAATTATAGAATCATAGAATATCCTGAATCGGAAGGGAAACACAAGAATCATCGAAGTCCAACTCATGACCCTGCACAGGACAGCCCTGAGAATCACACCACCTGTCTGAGAGTGTTGCCCAAGTGCTTCTTGAGTTCTGTCAGGCTTGGTGCCATGACCACTTCCCTGGGGAGCCCTTTCCAATTCCCAACCACCCTCTGGGTGAAAAATCTTTTTCTAATATCCAACCTAAACGTATCCTGGCACAACTTTATGCAGTTCCCTTGGGTCCTGTCACTGGTCACCACAGATGACAGCCTGCCCCTCCTCTTCCCCTCACGAGGAAGTTGTGGGCTGCAATAAGGTCTCCCCTCAGTCTCCTCTTCTCCAGACTGAACGCTCCAAGTGACCTCAACCACTCTCACGTGGCTTCACCCCAAGGCCCTTTACCATCTTCATTGCTCTCCTTTGGACACTCTCTAATAGCTTTAGATCCTTCTTATAGTGTGACACCCAAAACTGTACAGAGGATTTGAGGTGAGGCTCCACCAGCGCAGAGTAGACTGGGACAATCACCCTCTTTATATGCAACCGATATGGGTGAATATGTGTTCTTGAGGTCCAAGTATATGACCAGGAGAAGTTTGATTATACTTGGCAAGGAACAAATATATTTGTTCTTATCTTGTGCTTTGCTGAATTCTGTCCTCTTATCCTATCAGCGTAGCTTGTGCACTGATGGTTCTTGAGTGGTGATTAAAAGCAGAGCTTTTATTTTTACTTGCTTTAGAAGTATCATACTATTATGAATTGCTATTGTGAACTTTTAAACTCTGGAATATTTCTGAATAATTGCAATAAGGGATTAGGTAATCCTGGTCACAGAATTCATTCCTTCACTGAAATAAATCACTTAATTTTTCAGCCTCACTGTAACCTTTTTTTTTTACAATAAATTGTTATTCAAAATTCATCTTAACTCTTTAATATCTCCTACTGCTCCTATTGAGCCTTTCCTTTATATTTTTATATTTGAAATTTGACTGGATAGGTAATTTTAAGGACAAGTAAAAAAAAAAAAATTATATCATGTAATCACAAAAAAACACTTTGGGAGCCCTAGAAGTAACAGAAGTTGGTTGCACAATGCACTTCAGAGTGCATTATCTTATCACAAACCCATATATGAGTAGAAAATGTCAACATAGTCTAACTGTGTCATGTTGCGATTTTAATTGAACACATGAAGCTAAAGTATTAAGCTTGAAAAGCAAATAAACCTCCATTTGAGCTTCATTGTTCCTCTTTGGAGTCTCAAAGTCATGTGCTTGAAAATTTATGGTTTATATCCAAGTAATCTCCCCTTTAGAAATAATAAAAATAATATAAATATTGATGAGAAGCTGGGGTCTTCTAAAGTGCATGTATGTACTTATAGTGGTAAAGTATTACTCATAACTAGATGACCACTGTAGGTTTCTTCCAACTGAACTGTTCTATTCTATTCTAATGGAACTGCATGCTTTCTATGTTTTTGATGCTTTCTCCTTGACTTCTGCATTTATCACCTGCAAAGGCACCATTTTTATTTAGTGAATAAAGATTTTCAGTTTTCCTGGGGATCTGCTACAAAGCTTCAAATGTGACCTCTTCCAGAGGCCACTGTATTTGTATCATGTTTATTGTTTAATTGAATCACTCTTGCACCACAAAGCTCTGTTAACAAACAAGGACGCCAGCTATACGAAAAGCCAGACAAATACAGAGTGACCACACGATACCTGTCTAAGAGAACATGTTGTCTTTAATATGAGACAACACACAGGTAGGCACCGGAAAGCATAAGAAGCAGTAAGAGATGTGATAGCTATGGAGATGGTTGTGTTAGCCGAGACTAGCTCTGTTAGGACTCTTCTTGCTTTCATTCAACAGTTCCATTCTCACATCCCCAAATTATGGCAGAACATACTGTAGTACTTTCCTCACACTGTGTATTAAATAAAGTTGAAAGACTAAATTAGCTTTTGGTAGAACTTCACTGTTACAGCAGAATTTGAGGATGGAGGAACTGAATTCACTTTTAGACATTTCCTAGTGCTGACAAGATGACGTGCCTTCCTCAGCTGTAGATTTTAATTGGGTGCTGGGCTTTTCATTGCATGCTAGATAGATTTAACATTGTAACATTACACTCTTCTATTTGTTTGAAAGGGAAGAAATTTGGGGTTATGATCTTGGTATTTCTTAATGTTAGGGAATAAAATTCAAATGCTTACCAGATTTCAAGCATTAGTTGAAACACATACTGTGTGCTTAAATTAAAGATGTAAAGTCTTTTCTTTCTGCCCACAGTCTTGTTCATCTTGAGCTACTATAGCTCCTGATGCTTAGGAAAGGACCATATGTTTATTTTGTTGTCTCAGACCTATAATTGAAAAATGTAACTTTATCTCCTAATTAAAAAGCAACTGTCTTGGCATGCTGGCATTTATAGACTAAATTTTTAATATTAACTGTTCTTAAGAAAACAGCCTCTTGTTGCAAATACTTAAAAGTATTTTACATCTGATTCACTTTATATTTGATTGAAACTTTAAGTAAATAGTAGTTCTGAGATGTGGCAAATAAAATCCCATGTGACATTTAGGAGGATTTCTTTGAGTTACAACTGAAATAAATGTTTAATTGACAGCAGATCTTTTATTGTTACTTGTTCTTGTTATTTATATATCCATAAATAATTAAAATTATGCATTTTAAATTACTTGTTTTGTTTTGGCTCAATAAAGGACATTTTCCCTGTGTTCCCTCTTGGATTTAGTCTTTCACATGCTACACTGAGACTGCTTTTGTCTGATGTCCTGGATCAATTTCCTTTTGAATTCACTACAGCCTTTTTGCAAAGGGTCACTGCAGATCAATTACGCATTTTTGTTCCACACTTTTGCATTTAACAATCAGAACAAGAAACTGAACATGATATTTGCTTATATCCTGCCCATCACATCAGTGTCTTCGTTCACTCAGTTAATTCCCAGACAGCAAATGCTCACCTATATGGCCTTGTTCTTGCCTGATGTGTACTACTATGGATTAGCTCATGGCAGCTGAACCAACTTTTAGAACATTCCTGCTGTTCCTACATTCTTCATCCTCAAAAGGCACACTGGCCTCTGGGGAATGCTGGTGGTGTGACTGTTTGAGACACAGTGGATAGAAAAATCCAAGGCTTGATCCACCTTAAAAATTAAACCTGTGAACAATTCTGTGTTTCATATGCAGGTAAGCAATCCAGAGTAAAGTGTTAGTGTTTGCAGACCTTGATGGATCGGTCCCCTGCTATCTAATACTAGTAATATTAGTATTATACTGGAAATGGCTTTTTTTGATCCATTATTTCCTCATTCACCTGATTTTGTTTCATGTTTTTTAGCAACAGCATTTGAGTGTAGACATCTCGTTTTAACTGAGAAAAGCAGAGGAAATCTGTGTTACTCATGTTTGAAAACAAGAAAGATTAATTTGGTTTTGGATTCTGTTTATTATCTGTTGCAGTGCAACATATGCAATATATTACTCTACTGATACTATTATTACTATATTTCTGTGTGGTAATTGTTAGCTTGATGATTTCTCCTGGTGAACTGCTTCACAAAACTATAAAAAGCGAACTTTTCTTGGGTACATATGGGTGATGTTTGTGTGGTTTTCTTCTTTTAGGTGTGAATTCTGAAAGCAGAACAGATTTCTTTTACCTGGAAAAAACATAAATGTGTATGCACGTGTCTCTCTGCAAGTCAAATTGCCAGAAAAGGAAATGCCCTTTTTTTGGGTTAAAATTTTGTGGAATATTAAATTACTAGCTTCCAAAATACAGTTAGGAAAATTTTTATTTAAATGTCAAACATTTCTGCTGACAGGCTAGAGACAGTCATCTGTGTTGCATTGATGTTGGTACTGGAAACACATTATTCATCTCATGTCCTCCATTACAGGCAGTTGCAATTTTGGTTGCAATTATTTTTACCTTGAATTTGACCAGTTGTGCTTATGATCTTGTGAATGCTATTCAGATTGTTTATGCTTCTGGTAATGTGCTGGATTCAGCCATTGCAAAGCTCTCAAAATAGTCGCAACTCACTACTATCCTTACCATATGGTTTGCATTATCCATGTTGTAGTTCTACTGCATTAAATTGTATCAAAAAAGCACACCTTTTGACTAAAACTCCAAGTATAGTCATGGGAAATCCTATTAGTTGTAGTATGTGACTTCAGTTGCTGTCCACTTTTACCTTACCAAGAAAAAAATTAAAATCTTGTAGCGAACAGAATATATTAATTCTTGCCCTTTCTTTTCATATAACTGAACACTATCTTCAGAAAGTTTTCTGTACAGAAAATGTGTTTGTTTTGGATACCAACTTTCTCTTTGGCCTTTGTAAGTTTCATAGTCTTTATCTTTTTGTAAAGACGGAAAATAACATTTTTGAGAAGTAATTATAGAAGACTGTGGATTGACTTCATGGGTTGTGTACATCGCTAGGTAGAACGCAGTCCTTTTGTCAGCTGTACATGGATACAGCAATTGTTTTGGCCTCAGTAGCTTCCTGAAATTTATAAAAGTTTGAAGGCTTGAGAATTTTTTGTTGTAAAATCTTGAGATATGTGGTGATCAGGAACAGTAGTCCTTTACGAAAGCTATGGAGGTTTTTTTACTGGAGTTCTTATTAACTGAATAAATCAGTTTTAATTGAAAAATGAAAATACTGTGTCACTTCTTGATTATTGCTTGCATGGCATGTTTAGAGCAGCTTTATTTATCTCTTCTGCTGATTTTTAAATATAGTGGATGGACGTTTTTGTAATCCATTTAATTCCAGTGAAAAACTGAAATGTATTGAAACGTTAGTTTGTTTTCAGACTAGTTGTATGTTATGTGGTCCATAGATGTTTTTAACCTTTAAATTTTAGATTTTAATGTTCCTTCCTACTTCATACATTTATCACCTTATGTAATGATAGAATCCTTTAATTTGTGTAGGACAGTACATATAGAACCATAGGAAGTGATCATTCCCCTGTACTCTGCACTGGTGAGGCCACACCCAGAGTATTGTGTTCAGTTCTGGGCCCCTCAGTTCAGGAAAGATATTGAAGTGCTGGAGCAGGTCCAGAGAAGAACAACAAGACTGGTGAAGGGACTGGAACACAAAACCTATGGGGAGAGGCTGAGGGAGCTGGGGTTGTTTAGTCTGGAGAAGAGGAGGCTTAGAGGTGACCTCATCAGTCTCTATAACTACCTGAAGGGAAGTTATAGCCAGGTGGGGATTGGTCTCTTCTCCCAGGCAGTTAGCAGTAGGACAAGGGGACATGGGCTTAAGCTCTGCCCGGGGAAATTTAGGCTGGATATTAGAAAGAAATCTTTAGGGAGAGTGGTCAGGCATTGGAATGGCCTGCCCAGGGAGGTGGTGGATTCACCGTCCCTGGAGGTTTTTAAACTGAGATTGGACAGGGCACTTAGTGCCATGATCTAGTAAATGGACTGGAGTTGGACCAAGGGTTGGACTTGATGATCTCTGAGGTCTTTTGCAACCCAATCGATTCTATGATTCTATGATAGAATCATGGAATATTCTAATTTGCAAAGGGCCTACAAGGATCATTGAATCCACCTCCTGGCCCTACACAGGACAGTTGGTTAGAGCATGGTGCTAATAACACTGAGGTTGTGGGTTTGATTCCTGTACGGGCCATTCACTTAAACAGTTGGGCTTGATGATCCTTGTGGGCCCCTCGCAACTCAAAGTATTCTCTCAAATCTGTGAAATCAAACCATGTGCCTGAAGGCATTGTCCAAATGCTTCTTGACAGGCTCCTGTCAGGCTCCCTGGGGAGCCTGTTCCAGTGCCCAAACACCCTCTGGTGGTTTGCATATGTAGTCAGCATTTGCCAAATACATTTGAGATATACAGTCAGCATTTGTCTTGCTAAAACTGACTTAATAATTTGGTTTGAGCTGGTATCATAGTCTCAGTGATAAACTGAAAGCTACTCTCTACTTCTGTGGAGGGAGGGTCACAAGCCCTGCCTGCAAACTGCACCCATGTAGGCTCTATCCTCCACAGGGTCACAGGTTCTTCCAGGAGCCTGCTCCAGCATGGACTTTCCACATGGTCATAGCCTCCTTTGGGCATCCAACTGCTCTGACTAGGGATCCTCCATGAGCTGCAGATGGATCTCTGCTACATGGTGGACCTCCAAGGTCTGCAGGGGACATCCTGCCTCACCGTGGTCTTCACCACAGGCTGCAGGGGAATCTCTGCTCCAGCACCTGTAGCACCTCCTCCCACTCCTTCACTGACCTTGATTTCTTCAGAGCTGTTGCTCTTTATATATTCTCACTCGTCTCTTGAGGCTGCTCTTACACAGTAACTTTTTCCCCTTCCTAAACCTGTTGTTTTTTGGTGGTTTTTTTTAACGTTCTTCTTCATAGTTGTGATTTGACTCCAACCAGCAACTAAGCACCATGCAGCCACTTGCTCACTCACTCCTGGAAGAGTAAAAGTAAGAAGACTCATGGATTGGATCAAAACAGTTTAGTACGGAAAGCAAAAGCTGTGCATGCAAGCAAAGCAAAACAAGGAATTAATTCACAATTCCCATCAGCAGTCAGGTGTTTGGCCATCTCCAGGAGAGCTGGACTCCATCACGCTTAATGCTGACTTGGGAAGACAAACACCATCACTCCAAACATCTCCCCCTTCCTCCTTCTTCCCCCCAACTTTATATGGTGAGCATCATGCTGTGGTCTGGAATATCCCACTGGGTCAGTTGGGGTCACCTGTCTCAACTGTCCCAGCTAACTCCTTGTGCACCTCTAGCCTGCTTACATTTGGGGTGGGGTGAGGAGCAGAAAAGGCCTTGTCTCTGCATGAGTCTTGCTTAGAAGTAATGAAAGCACTCCTGAATTATCAACACTGTTTTCAGCCCCATACTACCTACTGTGAAAAGGATTAACTCCATCCCAGCCAGAACCAGTACATTCATTTAATGAGAAAATGATGCTTATAGCGCTTTATCTTCAGTAACTTGGTGAGAGACAAAATTTGCTTTTCCATCCATTTCAGCTTAAAGCTGTAGATGCCTCTTGGTTCTCTTTCTGATAACTTCTCAAGAACAGGTGTCTTAAGGTCAGCTTTGTCCTTGGATAGTCTGTTATTAGGAAGATTAACGACTACCATTTGTTTGACAATGACACCTGCAGAAAAGTGGGTTTTTTCAGACCCTTTATCCTAGGAAATTCTTAAATGCATATGATTTTATTTAGACCTACACAGCTGACTTCATTATTCACTGACATATTTCTTGGCAGTTATCATATGAATAAACTGGGCTTGTATTATTTTTTTTCCTTCAGGCATTTCCTTTTGTTAAGTACTAGAAGGGCTTTATTTTCCTCTCTAATAATACTTAACACTTATGTAATGCCTCATAGTATTTAAAAATATATTACATTTTCCTTGTTCATCTTCCTTTAAAATAGCTTCCTTTTCTACTTTTACTTCCATTGCACTTGCATGTAGTGATAACACACACCTTCATTCTAGTTAGAATTAAGAATGAGGGTTTTTGGTCTTCTGAGTGTTTGAGCTCCAATTTATTCATATCTACATACTGACATTTATAGTCAAATTTCTTGCTTTGCAAGAGAATTTTCTCTTCTTTTTCTCTTACTGTGAGAAAATGGTTAAGGCCTCTGACAATTTGTGCACACTGATATAATTCTGGCTTTGCCTTCATTACTGTTTTGCTATATGTGCACTCGCAGGGTGAGTGGTGGTACACCATTCATCTGTAAAGCCTTGTAAGGAGAGAAAAGGTGTGATAGGATTTTGTTTTCTGTGTGCAGCATGTTTGTCTGTTCTTTTCTGCCATCTTGGGCAGGGGAAAAATGTAGTAACAGAATTTGCATCCTTAAGAGAAGATACATCTTTAACACAGGTACGATTGCAAGGTTACAAGGGCTTATCAACAGCTTAGATCTTTACACCTGTGTTGAGCTTCTGGAGGGACTGAATGATCCTGAATCAAGCATTTTTTACGTTAATTTCAAGTACTGCTTAGCTATTCACCCTAAAGATTGAAATGTCTGCTTCATGATATGCAGAGTAGATGTGGCAAATCATATTTAGCTTTTAGGATTAAGTTATAAGTATTTGAGTTAAATACTTTCAGTAATCTGCTGATAAGAGATATAACATACTGCTGTGAATACCAACTGTATGAACCATTTCTGTGTGGTTTTGACTCTTTATTTAAAGACAATCAATTTCTTTTTTCTTAATTAGGTCTTTACTTATGTGCTGACTCACCCAAAAATGTCCATAGAAGAATAATGGAAGCCCCTGAATACCTTGATTTGGATGAAATAGATTTTAGTGATGACATATCGGTAAGTACAAATTCTATTTTATTTGTTCAAGTTGGGACAATCTTAGATATCTTGGTCCTGGTATTTTTAGTTTTATTAGAAGCCAGACTTTTTACTGCATATGTAGGAATGTTTAAATAGGTTGAACCTCAAATAAAATAAGAAGTTTTGTAAAGGAAATCTGTGATAAGCTGGGAAGGAAAAATTGATTCTTCATCTTCAGGGAGTTAAAACTACTTGCAAACCATATTAATAAATTAGTTTTATTTCTGAGTTTCTTGTCTCCATTTTTGTCATTTTTGAATGACTTTTGTGTGCTGAAGTGTTAGCCTAAGACAGGAAAATCATAAGTTTATCTTTTTTAATTAAATGTATTTCAGTTGTGAAAAACCTTCTGCTTCTCTCACTTCTGCCCCACCAGTAGCCATCTCCAAATACAGCAGGATTTTATCAGTTGGTGTGATGTAGCTAACTGGGACATGGTAGAGTATAGGAAGAGATTGAAAGACTTCTAGGGATTTGTAGGCAGCACTCATCCTTAGTGTCACAACTAAAACAACAGCAGCCATAATGGCAAGCAAAAGTATTGTTCATCTACATTGTTAGTGTTCTGTAGGAAGCACTGATACAGTGTATAGTTGTCTATTACTCATAACACTACTCCTACTGCCAGTGTTTCTGCTTTTTGTGCAATAAAGTTGCTCTGTGTTTAATGTCTGATAAACAGTGGACTTGAATACATAAATCAAGTCTCTATAAGAGAATTTATTAATTGAATTTTCAGAGGAAAGTATGCCACTATCTCCTTCCATGTTTCATAGTTTTATTGGTTTTTTGTTTTTTGGGTTTTTTTTCTTAAAAAGGACGTGGTTTTCCCTTTAGCATTCGGGACTCTTGATTCATTTTAAAACATTCCAGATGCTTTATTCACAGACAGATTTCTTTTGAAGAGGATTTATTTTTTTTTGGTACCTATTGTACTATTGAACTTTTATTAAAACAGAATATGGCAAATGCCCAAAATATTACAAGACAATGAACCAATCTTGAGTGAATACTTTATTATGGGCAACTTTCTTTTTATTGCTGTTATATGCTAGATTATGTCATGGTATCTGTTTCTATATTCAGTTTTGTAAAACTAAAACATAATAGAGGTAACCTCTCCATGCCTCTCCCATTGTGGCTGTTGCTGCATTCTGGTGGGTTAGGTTACTCACTTTTCTGCTGAACAGCTCAGGCTGCCTGCTTTAATAGCCTGTTTTTCATTGGATGCTGAACATTAAATAAAAAACCAGCACAAATTATTGAGGTAGCAGTTTTACTCCCTGCTTTAGCAGTTAAGAGGACAAAGGATTTGTTGTCAGAATCCAGATTAAGAAGAGAATTCATGGTTACTGGAGTGCTGTACTCATATCTTACCATATACAATTTAGTGATGCCTAACCTTCACATTTTATCATTAGCCTGTTCTGGTGAGAGCAGCTAAATAGCACCAGTGTTAGCCAATTATATTGCTCCTGTTAGCCTTCTGGTTTTAATCCAGTTCAGGGGAATAACTAAAGATAATGACAGCAAGAAGTCTGTTAAAATGGTGCTCTTAAAAATGTACCTGAGTTAGAAAGCTATGGTGCATAATCCAGGCCTTTGTAGTCCATTTCATCAAAAATTATCAAAATGTAATAGACATAAAAAATAGATAGGAAGATGGGAATTTGTTTTAAAAGGTAAATAGATATATAAGTTGGTTTGGAGTTTGGTTGGCTTGTTGATTCGTTTGGTTTGGTTTACTTTGTTTTGGATTTTTTGTATTGCTTTTGTACATGAAAAAAAGGAAATGACATTTTTCCAAGATCACAGAGTCATGAAATGGTTTTGGTTAGAAGGGACCATCAAAAGTCATTCATTTTCACGCCCCCTGTAATACGAAGGAGCACCTTCCACTAAGTCAGTTTGCTCAAAGCCTCACTGTGATAGGTTGACCTTGACTGATCACCAGGTGCCCACCAAGCCACTCTGTTACTCCCCCTTCATTAACAAGATGGAGAGAAAAATATGACAAAAAAAGTTGTGCTTCTAAGAGAGGGACATCACTCACCAATTACCACCATGGATAAAAAAAGCTCATCTTGGGGATATTAATTTAATTTATTGCTAATCAAATAGCATAGGATAATGAGAAACAAGGGTAAATCTAAAAACACCTTTTCCCCACCCCTCTGCTCCCTTCTTCGCAGTCTCAGCTTTACTCCTGAGTGCTCTATGTTGCCACCTCAATAAGTGCAGAGGGATAAAGGGGGATGGGTTTTGCATCACATGGTGTCATCCACTGAAGACAGTCCTCTATGAACTTCTGCACTGTGAGTCCTTCCCAGATGCCACACTTCTTTATGGACTCTGTCAGTATGCATCCTTTCCATGAGGTACAGGCCTTCGGGAACAGACTGCTCCGATGTGGGTCTCACAGAGGTCACAGTTCCTGCCAGAAAACCTGCTCCTCTGTGGTCTGCTCTCCGTGGGCCTTAGTTCCTGCCAGAAGCCTACTCCAGCACTGTCTCCCCATGGGTTGCAAGTTTCTTCAGAGCACATCCAGCTGCCTTCAGTGTGAGGTCCTCTACATGCTGCAGACTGGGTATCTGCTCCACCATAGTCTTCTCTGTGGACTGTAGGAGAATCTCTGCTCCAGCACCTGGAGCACTTCTTTCCCCTTCTTCTTCACTGACCTTGGTGTCTGCAGAGCTGTTTCTGTCAGATTTTCTTACTCCTCTCTCCCAGCTGCTATTGTGCAGAGTTTTTCACCCTTTCATAAATCTGTTATCCCAGATCTGCTACCAGCATCTCTGATGGGATCAGCCTTTGCCAGTGGCTAGTCCATAATGGAGCTAGTTGGTTCTGATCTACATGGGGGCAGGTCCTCTGGTTAGTTTGCCACATAAACTAAACACTGTCAAGAATGATGGGCATCCACAACTTCTCTGGCAACCTGTTGTAACTACCCTAATTGTAAAAAGTGTCTTTTGGTATATGCAGTCTAAATTGATGTTCTTTCATTTGCCCTTTGTCCTGTCAGTACAGGCCCTGGCAAACACTCCTTCTATATTTTTCTTCTAAGGCTCCTTTATATACTGAAAGTCCATAAGAAGGTCTCCCTGCAGCCTTCTGTTCTCCATGATGATGAACCCCAATTCTCTCAGCTTTACTTCACAACAGAGATATCCAGCCCTCTGGCTCTTTTCATGGTCACCTTCTTGCCCACCGAAGAGGTCCATGTCTTTTTTGTCCCAGGGACCCCTGAATCTGAGGCAGTACTCTAGATGGACTCTCCCAAGAATGAAGTTAAGGGGAAAGTTCACCTCACCTCCCTCACTGTGCTGGTTGTACTTTTTGTGCAACCCAGGATATGATTGGCTTTCTGGTCTGCAAGTGAACATTGCCAGTTTAAGTCAAATTTTTCATCCATCAATATACCCCGGCCCTTCTCTGCAGGGCTGCTGTCTCCACAACAGAATTTGCAAAGTATCTTTTGCTTCTTAATTTATGGGGGTTTTAATATTTTATATCTACATTTCTATGCTCTACACAAGGTCAGTTATTTCTTTTTTCTAATACTTCTTGGGCACAATTGAGTCTGAAAGTGGTAGACAAGTGGCACAACACAGAACAGCCACGTTAAAAATAGTTTTTTTCATATACCAGGTTTAAAATTCATTGCCTTAAAATCTGAGAACCGTATGAAATTTAAAAGGTTAACATTTGCATTAATTTAGATTCTGAAGTGTAGTTTTTTATAATGAACAAATGTTTTGCATTATAAGGGAGGTTCACTTTTCCCCTGAATAAGCAGTGTCTGTTGGAGAAAGTTGGGAACATGGAATACTTGCTACTTCTTGTCTCTTGTTTGCTCTTGATATTGCTCTTCCATCTTATAGAGTTCTTAAGGATTTGACTAAATGCAGAAAAAGAACCCAGACTTCAAACAGTAATCAAAAATTCCATTGTGTGCATTATATTGGGAATAAACCCTTAGTTTTGTTACTGAATTTCACCCTCACGACAACATACTTTAGTTAAATACCAGTGATCAGACTAAGCATTGACTAACAAAGTGACCTGATGTGCTTAGCTCTTACATTGTCAGTTTTGAATTTGGGTGCAGTCAACTCTGTCTGACTCTAATGGTGAAATGTGAGAAGTGGTGTTTAATTCTGTATGCAAAAAAAATTGAAATTATCAAAGAGTTAAGAAATTAATTTTAAATGCTGTTGAATAAGCATTAAGTCTAAAATTCTGTTCTAAGGAATCCTGTTGCAGTCTCAACCTCTTTTGCGGTCCCTCTGTGCAACCTGAAATTTATGGTTGAAGAACAGCTAAAAAACATTACTGATGATTAAAACTGTAGATAGAATATAAGAAAAAGTAGTTCTAGTGGGAAGAGCTGGGAATGGATTGTTTTTATGATTGGGAAAGGTCCACTTCATAGTGTAACTTTAGTTGCTTCCTGGATCAAGAGCTGGTTCTTCACATTTTAACCACAAAATACAGAAGGCAGAAATGTAAATGTGCAGAAATCTTTTTGAGGACAGAGGTGAGTGGGAGGAAACCTGTTAATGAAATCAAACCAATATGATCACAATGTATAATCAAATTTATAACATTGAATAGATTTTTGGTGGTAGGATGAGGTAACTGAATACATTCCAGCGCAATGTTGAAACAGAAAAATATCTGTTCTTCCAGGAAAGAACAGGAAAATAAAAAAAAAAAAAAGATGGCTTTCTGGTTTTGAGGTTGCCTGAAAAAACACATAGCAATGGAATACCAAAGGCCTCTTTCTAATTCAATTACAAACTGTATAATAGTTTAAACTGCACCAGCTGGTCTTATGAAGCTACCATGTTCGTTGGAGACATGTTCTTTGGGTTCTTTTAAGAATCTTACTCGACCAGTTCAACATTGCATCTCGAGTCTTTATGCTGAAATAGCAAGATGTATAGCTTAAGAGCTCAGGCTTTATTAAACAACAACTCAAGTGAAGCACAGCACATAGTGTTTGTCCATGTCTGTGTTTAACTTGTATTAATTTGAATTTAGTAGCATTTTTTTACCTGTCTCTCTTCTGTTCTTTGTTGCTTTAGGCTGTCACATCCTGTATCACTCACAACCTTATAGAAAACCCCTTGTTTGATGGGGATTTGAATCACTGAGTAGTTCTGTGGAGTACTGCTACTCACTTCAATTAATAAGTTCAGTCTTGATCCTGGAAATACCTGTAAAAACTTCTTCTTGTGGTTGAGGTTTCTCAATACATCCCTGAATCAGGTCAGCAAGAGAAAAAGTAAAGCATGGAAGGTTTCTGAGACTTAATAAAGTAACTACAGTGATTTGAGTAACAATCTTAAACTTGCACCAGAAAAGTGAATTACTTCTGCAGTTGCTCTCATGAGCTTGACTCTAGATTATTTTGAAGTAGATTGCCAGCTGTGCATTAGAAACATGTCAAACATTGAATGACAAACTGTAAGCAAAAACCAGGACAATGTACGACCATTTCTTTTTTGTGTGGAAAGTTCATGTGGTTTTATATGCAGTTGTTTTGCTTCATTGGTCAACAGCACAACAGCTAAAATATCTGTTTCTTTGAAAACATATGGTGTTTATATATTCTTTAAAAAAATTTCAGTTGTACTAATCCTAAATGTTTTTTTCTGTTCTAGTTTCCAAAATGCTGGTTTTTATAGTTTGAGGTTTTTTGTATAAGCAAAGTCATTGATCTTTCTCTCAAGACATAATGATTTTCATTTGTTTAACTGAAGATTTCTGCAAAATGATTTTAAGCATTTGATTAAGGAAGGCTTGCTATTAAGTTACTGGATATCAGAATGTGTGGATTTATAACACTAGATCATGTGTCTTTCCAAGGGTATTCCACAAGTTTATAGGTATTTATAGTTTATTTAGTAAAATAGGTATGTCATCTCTGTTTTATTTCCTTTTATAATGCTGAATTCAGAAAATAACTTATTGGTTAATATCAGATGTATTTGCCACATCAAAATAATAATTCAAGTTTGCTTTAATAAAGCATAGGTTAGTAAAATGAGCCTGTCATCTCATATGTGTATGTTACACACATCCATCTCTGAAATCAGATCTGTATAGTGCAAATATTCACTTTAACATACTGATTTGTGAAAGCTTGAATTCTAATTTTTAAGCATGACGTATGTTGCAGTGCAGTCACCACAACAGGTGCAGAGGTGGGCAAATTGAGACCCTTGAGGTTTACTGTGAAGCCCAGATGTATTCCGACCTTTGATGTATCTTGCATTGTGTTGTATTCTATTTTTTACTTAAATAATGGTGATATGGAGGAAGGAGAAATCTGAAGTGGGGAGATGCTTTGCTGTTGCTTTGAATGTCTTTTTCGTATGCCTCAGGGTGGGACACAAAAGCAAGCAGGTGCTATCTACTTTTCTCATGAGAAGACTGTCAGACTGCCAGAAGTACCCTTGGCTGGTAGATTTAGTTAGTGTCCATGAGATTTGGACCTCTTGAAAGTCCTAGTCTTTATCATTTTAAATTATTACTTCTATACATTTTTTTCCTTTTTTACAGTATTCTGTAACTTCTCTCAAGACCATCCCAGAATTATGTAGAAGGTGCGATTCACAAAATGAAGACAGATCAGGTATGATGCCCACTTCTGTCCACCCATCATTTTCTAGGCTTTTTTTTCTTTTTTTTACTCATGTACAACTTGGCAATAATAGCTTCTTGGCAGTGTCCTGTTGTTTTGTTTTCTCTCATTTCTGTACAGCTTTCTGGAAACATGACTTTCTTTGTTTTTTTCAACAGATGTTAGTTCATTAGAAGGAAAAAAAGTTCCAAAAAAGGATTTGGCTGTATACAGATAAATGTAGGGCTTCATCTCAGCAGCTCCAAACCACAGTATATGCAACAATTTACTTGAAAACCCGAGAAACCATTGGTGACAAGACGTAATAATGTAGGCGCCAATGAAAAAATGTTGGATATATTTATTACCCATATGGTCACGACCAGTTTGAGGGATGATGTTTTGCCAGAGTCTGAAACTGTATCAAGGATGCTACATGATAGAATCTGCTCTAAGGCATACTGTAACAGTTAAGATTAAAGCTGAGTTTTTTAGTTTAATAGTGTAAACTAAATGAAGAATCATGGCATATAGATGAGAACCAGCTGGAGACCTTCTCCCTGCCCCGCTGACAAAAAGTGTATTCAGTGTTGGTTTTCACTCTGTAAATCAGATTAATCCGCTTTTATTTTTCTCTTCCTGATGGAGGAGAAATGAATTGGTGAGGGGAGCATTTTTGTTGAGCTATGAAAAGTTTATTGTGCTTTCTGGTGTTTTAATTGAACTTTGTGAATGTTGTTTCATCAAGTACTTTTATAAAAGAAATGGGAGACCTGGAATTCATGTGATGATAGAAGGCTTTCAGAACTGTGCTATACTTGGACAACTTCTATTTCTATATTTCATTACAGACTGTTTTAAATTTCTAATGTGTGTGACTAAGTCAAAACTTTCTGATAGCTACTTCTTCTGCCAGAATCATTAAAGGCCTGGTCATCACATGCCACTGTTCTTGGCAATAAAGGGACGCAAAGGTCTCCTTACCACACTTGCTTACCATGTTATTGCCCATAGAGGGCACAGCAGTGATTGCACACACATTAGTTGTTGCAAGCAAAAGCAGGGAAGAAGTGTAAAGGGAGAAGACCTCTTATTCGCCCCCCTCAATTTGCCCTATCTCATTCTACGCCAATCTCCTCGCATCCTCCTCCATCCTCCATTCCATATTCCCCTCATTCTTCACATCCTTCCTCATTGCACCTTTCTCTCCTTCCCCTGCCTCACCCCATCTCTTTTTTTCTCTTTTCTTCCTACCTTCTTACCAATTCTTCCCCCCTTCTTCATTCAATGCATCCTCCTGTCTTTCTCTTTTGTCTCTTCTCTTTCCCTCTTCTTCCCCTCTCCTTCCCTTCTTCTTACTCGTTCTTACCTCCATTCTCCCCACTGTCTCCCCATTCTCTTATTCTTACACAATTTTTTTACAGTATTCTTCTCCCATTCTTCTCTCATTCCTCCTACCTCCTCTTCTTCTGTCTTCTTTCTTACCCACTTCTTCCCCCTTCTGCTCCTCATTCTTCCCTGACATTCTCCTTAGCATTCATCCCCTCATTCCTGCCTTCATTGCTCCCACCATTCTCCCCACTATTCCTCCTCCCATTCTTCTTTCCCCATTCTCCCCACCATTCTCCCCACTGTTTTCCCATCTGTTCTCCCTACCATTCCTACCCCTATTCTTCATTCCCATTCTCCTCAGTGTTCACCCTGCCATTTTCCCCCATTTTCCTCAGAGCTTAGTTTTCTTCCCCTACATTCTTCCCTCCCCAGTCTTTCCCACCATTCTTCCACACAACTCTTTCCTCTGTTTTTCCCTTCAGTTGTTCCCCCAATGTTTCCCCCAAGTATTTCCCAATATTCTTCCCACCATTCTCCTTAGACCTTTATTTACCCGGTTCCTCTCATCATTCTCCTCCCCATTATTTAATCATTGTTACCCCTTCATTCTCCACCCAGTGTCTCCCTCATCTCTTCCATGTCTCCCTCCTCTCTAGTTTCTCACTATCGACATTCCCACCCCCCTCTGCCTATCAGTATAAGCAGGTGATCATGTGGCAGAAGAGCTTTACCTAATCTTGTCATACAAAAGCATTAAACCTACTCATTCATTCAACTCCTCCAAGAGAAAAGTGAACCAGAGAAGGAGAGCAAGAATAGCCCATAAGACAAATTGCACTGATTGCAATTTGTTCGTGGGGACTGCTTAGCCACAGAACGAAAAGTATATTCTTTTAAAAATTCAGGTAGTAGTCATAAAGTAAAATGCGAACCAATAGCAAGGATGAAGTATGGGTTATGAGCCCTTCCTTTAGATTGGGGGATGCTGACACTTTCTGTGTAGCTCTGTTGTTCTGTGGTTGCTTCTGCAGTTGGACATCTTTTAATTATGATTTTGATTACGTCTGCATTGCATCTATTTCCTTGAATAAGGGTTGACAGAAGCAAATACAGGCATTGCTGGAAGACAGTATTAGCTCTGGCTTCTACTACAGTAGTGTGTCAGTGGAAGTTAATTCACAGCTTGCTTAAAAGCCTTAAGTAAAAAAGAGGTCTTTAGCACTGATAATAGTATTGGCAAAGTGGAAACAGTACTAAATTCTGTTTTTTCTCCCCACTTGTCAGTTATGAACTTTGGTGATTAGGAAATAGTACTAAAATCCTTTTATTTTTACTTTGCTTAGTTACTGAGTAATCTTGTAGTGCTGAACAGGAGGATGTCACTTTACATCTCTGTGCAGACTTCAGTGTCTGAAGCATCTTGAAATATCAAGAGCTGCATCAGTCAATATTGTGTAAGGCCTCTTGCTGACATTTCGTAGTTGCTTTTGATGCAGTTTCTTGCTTTCCTCATACTGTAGACCATTAAAATAACTTTGCCAAATTATTGTTCGTACCTGGTATTTTTGATAAAGACTGTATCATAAATCATGTATGTATGGCATTCATGCTATTTTATATCTGTACCCCATTGTTAATTCAAGTAGTTACACATAGAAAAACTCGAGGTATTACAAAGAGCTGATCCAGCTGTCTACCTCATACTGAGTCTGCTTAACTAGGGGTGACATTTCTTCTTTAAAACAGAGGACTTTGGAAGTAGAACTGTCCAACATTTATTTTTTTAGAAGAATTAAAAGTTAAGCATAAGTTGACCACAGATCAGATATGGCAGGACCGTCATAGTCTAAAAAGCAATGTCAGTTTTGTCTCAGAAAAATATTTGATTCACTAAGATAGTTAAGAGAAAATTATAGAGAGAATAAGATTTAACTTTATATGTAGCAGCCATTTTCACCAACAGGATTGTTAGAACAGATTTGAACTAGACAGTTTCTCGCTGTGGAATTACATTTTCTACTTATATGGTTAATAATATGGAAGTCTTATTATTCATCGTTTGCTGATAAATTTGGTGAATAGCCCTGTAAATCCCTTTTCGTTTCCCCATTTCATGTAAACATTGAATAATAAGTTAGTTACATATGAAAGTGTTTGGTTACATTTGGTTACATTTGGTTTTTTAATTACTCTAAATACTTTTAATGCTAGGCAAATATCAGTGCTTGTAACTCAGTGTGCTTTCTCAAGCATTTCACATAGATTTCTGATTTTTTTTTTTTGCTATTTCTGCCTGTCTGTAACTTTTTCTCAGAATTACATGTTCTTTTGAAAAAGGAGTTACTAGAAAGTCTAAGAAAGGTTTTCCCATTCTGTAGTTTTTCCTCCTTGAACTCCCACCATCACCTCCCTTTATTGGACAGCACTGACCAGTGACATGTATTGGTGGCAAAGTCCTGTGGCTTCTTCCTCACCTTTTTCCAGATGTACATGAAAATCATGCAGTCAGAAGAGTCTCAGTCCTCACTCAAAGTCACAGAATATTTTGAGTTGGAAGATACCCACAAGGCTCATTAAAGTCCAACTCCTGGCCCTTCCAGGACAACCCCAAGTATCACACCATGTCTGAGAATATTTTGCAAATGCTTCATGGATTCTGGCAGAATTGGTGCTGTGACCACTTCCCTGGGGAGTGTGTTTCACTGCCCAAGAGTCATCTGAGTGAAGAACCTTTTCCTAAATATCCAACCTAAACCTTCCTGAACAGAGCTTCCTGCCAGTCCCTCAGGTTCTGTCACTGGTCACCAGAGAAAAGAGATCAATGTCTCTCCCTCCTCTTCCCCTCACAAGGAGATTGTAGAGTGCAATGAGGTCTCCCCTCAGTCTCCTATTCTCCAGGCTGAACAGACCAAGTGACCTCAGCGGTTCCTCATACGGCTTCCCCTCAAGACCCTTCAGCATCCTCACTGCCCTCCTTTGGATACTCTCTAACAGCTTAATATGTTTCTTACACTGTGGTGCCCAAAACTACACACAGTATTCAAGGTGAGGCTGCACCAGTGCAGAGCAGACTGAAACCATCCCCTCCCTCAACCAGCTGGCAATGCTGTGCCTGCCCCCAGGGTTGGCCCTCCTGGCTGCCAGGGCACTGCTGACTCATATTCAGCTTGCCATTGACCAGAATCCCCAGGTCCCTTTCCATGGCACTGCTCTCCGGGCTCTTATTCCCTGTCTATACACACAACCAAGGTTGCCTCATCCCCAGTGAAGAATCTGACAATTCCCCTCTTTGAACTTCTTATAGTTGGTGATTGTCCAGTCCTCTAATTTGTTGAGGTCTCTCTCCAGGGGCTCTCAGTCTTCAAGGGAGTCAATAACTCCTCACAATTTTCTATCTCTTCAAGTCCCGCATCCAAGTCATTTATGATGCCTCATTGTCTTTCTTGGATTTAGGGAACTCTGACTCAGAAAAATTCCAAGTGATCCTTGGAGCCAAAATATGTGTGCCAGTACCCCCAGATTACATCGTGAATGATATATGAAATTGGCAAAAAAGTGCAGGGCAAATCACGGCTTATCTGCAGTAAAGCACAATTAAGGGTAATTGTTTTCTCCACCATCATGCTTCAAGATAATAATCTTTGTAGGTAGCATAATAACCTCTAAGATGGACATTAGCTCACTTGGTTAGAGCAAAGTGCTAATAAAACCAAGATTGTGGGTTTAAGCCCTGTATGAGCCATTCACTTAAAAGCTGGACTCAATGATTCTTGTGGGTCCCTTCTAATTCAAAATATTCTGTGATTCTGTAATTGTTCATCTTCAAAGATAGAAAATTGAAAAATGTAGTTTAAAAATGGATCTAGTTAGCTCATTTTTCTGAAATGAACTGTTTTCCAGTGTGCCCATTGATTTCCAGCATTGTTTAGTACAGAATGATGAACTGACATAGAAATCAGTCCTTTATGCTTTTGTGGAATTTGTTGTATTCTCTCTGGACAAATTTTCTAAGGCCACTTGAGCAAATGGCTCAAGACATCTGTGTTTAACAAGCTTAACTGAGCCATGTCATTGTTGAAGTAAATTCTGTCATCTATGATGACTTTTGGTTGCCATTAAATGGATGTTTCAAATGAAGGCAATATATAAATCTATATTTAAATATATAGATCTTTATTCACAAATAAAACAAATTCACCTTTAATGTCCAGCAGGTATTGTTCTGCAATACTTCATTCCCAAAGTAACTGCCATTCACAAAATTATTCAAGAGGTTAGTTTCCTATTTGAGAAAAATAAATAAATCAATGACAATAAAAATGCAGACAATTTCTGTCTCAAGCTCCTGGTAGTTTTTGAGTTGTATGAGAAAGTAAAGCAAAATTTGATTTGGAGGCAGTGTTACACGGCATGAATTTGATAGCCTGTTGTGCTCCAAATATCTCCCAGGTAAATATATCTGAAACAATACAATATTGTTTGGATCATTCATTTCTCTTACAATAAAACAGTACTTGTGCTAGCTACGTATAAACTCTTTTTCTAACTCATTTTCACATCCTCCCTCTTCCTGTTTTACACATTTTGTGCCAAAATGACCTCTTCTGATTTTTCATTAGAACTTTTCTCACTACCTTCCTTTTATATCCATAGATCAATCTGTACAAGGGTAAACTCAGTTTATTAATTTCAAAATTTTCTTTGCATCTCCTATATTCTCCACTTTAGAATGACAGCTTTTGTACTATTCTTCCTCAAGCCAAGATAAGAAAAACCATTCATTCCCTGAGGCTTGTAATTATGTTTGAATTACCTGGAAAAGATGCTTGTTATTTAAACCATTAATTATTATTTCCCTATATACCCTTTCCTTCTTCTTTAGAGTGACTTCAAGTTCCACTTAAGTGAAAACAAACCCTCTTTTCTTACCTGTGCAGGATTGTTCTTTATTGCAGGTTCTCATGTTATGCCAATTACATTCAATATGTATTCTTGTACAAGTTATTGATATATTAAAACTATAAAACAGTGCCACCTTCAGTTAAAATTGTTAAATATGAATTCAGTTATAATAATAAAACAGTAAATAGATATTCATCACTGGGTTTGATTATCCATTGGGTTGCGACATCCCTTCCTGTATCACTTGGAGCCCAAGTACTGCTGCCAGTATGAGAGAAACATTTGTGTTAACAACAATGAGGAGTTTTCTGGAAGTTTCCCGAGTATAGTCAACACCTCAGCATCTGTATTCAAAGTCAGAATCACAGTGCTTTAAATGGACCTGGAATTAATACAAGTCTTAATTGATTCAAGAGTCTCTGCTGAAGTCATATCACAAGGAAGAAGCTCAGGCATTTCTTTCATATGATGGTAAAACTCCAACTGCAAAACTTTGTATAGACTTGTTGCAGGCCCACTCCCAATATTACATGAACAAAATGTTAAAATACTGCATTTAAAAAAATATGGGCAGTATTCAATGCTATTCCCATATTTTCTTAATGAAAAACTTGCCAGTGCTATTTTCATTATACTCAGTAGAATTTAAAGGTATTCTCATGTTTGGCACTAGATTGTAAGTATCAGAGAAACTGCCTGTAACACAACAGGGTAAAGTTTTATCTGTGCATGAGGTAGTTGTGATAGCTGGAGAAAACCCAAAGAGTTACCTTGTAATGCTGCAGATGCTTGTATACCAGATAAAACTCCCCCTCTCACCTCCCCACGCTCTAGACATAGAGATGATGTTGAAAAATACTCTGAAGTAAACAGATGCTTCCAAACTGAAATGTTATAAGGATCTTCTTTTAGAAAGTCCAAGGTCAATTTTGATCCCTTAAAATAGAATCAGATAAAGCAATTAAATTGCAAGAGAAACTGTTTCCTATTTGCCCCCTTTTCTGATTACTTGTCCCCAGTAGTTCTAGGACATCTATAAATAAGTAAGTAAATCATAGAATCATAGAATCAGCCGGGTTGCAAAGGACCTCTGAGATCAAGTCCAACCCTTGATCCAAGACCACCGTGGTTACTAGACCATGGAACTAAGTGCCACATCCAGTCTCTTATAAATACCTCCACGGATGGTGAATCCACCACCTCCATGGGCAGCCCATTCCAATGCCTGATTACTCTCTCTGTAAAGAATTTCTTCCTAATACCTAACCTAAACCTCCCATGGCAGAGCTCAAGACCATGCTCTCTTGTCTTAGGTAAATAAAACTATAAATAAGGCTTCTTGATTCACATTTTGCATTTTCTCTTCTCAAGAAGAACACAGACCACAACATATGATGAAGAAGTACGGCAAATTTGACCTTTGCAGGTTTTCATCAGATACAGCTTTCTTTTGTGCCAAGGAAATGCTTTGACACCTCAGGTCTATCAGGTAGCACAACACTTCTTCACTCAGAATGAAGTCTGCAGTTTTTGTGTTCGGCTCTGTTTCTGCTTCAGAAACACAACAATGGAATTATCCAAATCTCTTATATTAATAAATAAAAGTTAAGGAAATAATTTTGACAACATAGTTGGGAAAAAAAAATCATTGTTTTCACCTTTTAGGAGTATACCAGAAATATTTGTCAGATTCTGGAATCAAGCTAGCTGCTCCACGTTCTCCCGCCTTAAGCTCAGACCATCTTTTACTGTTGTTTAAAAAAGAATCTAACAGTATTTATTTGACCCAGACTTTTAATGGCCCCTGCCTGAGTTCATAAGTATGGAAAGATGAGCAAGAGGCTTTTCCTCTGGAGTAGCTGTTTAAGACTGCTCACATAATTCCTGCTGTGCTGGTGCTCTGGTGGCCATGGGCAACACTTTCTTCTGCTTCTTCAGGGAGCAGTCATCTGAAAACAGAATGAAAGAGATTCAAGCCATGGCCTGGTCCACTCTGACCTAGTGGGGTGTAGAGGGAAGCTGTGCTGTAACTGCCTAAGGACTGGAGCAGCCTTTACAGCACCCAAGTAGTAAATAACACAAAGAAATACTGTGTCAACCAGTCTGGCTTTCTTTGTTCCCTACTGCTCTGTGTTTAAATGCTATATACTAATCCTTTATTAAAAGCAGTGTAAATCCATCATCTTAGTTAAGTGAAGAGTATGTTTTTAAGACAGTAAAAGTATTGCTAACTGTTCTTGGTGTTCCAGTTTGTTTTCTGGAAAAACAGTGTTTGTAAAGAGATATTGGAAAGAAAAACATTGAGAGTTGGAAGAACCTTACTTTGCTCTAACTTTGATGAAAGAGAAATACATGACTTCACAATGATCCATGACAAATTTGTAACAAAGGTCATTGCTTCTTTGCAGTGTCTGATTTTACAATTTTGTAATCAGTGGTTTGTGTAAATACAAGTTATTAAAGTTAAAAAGTGGCGAAAGTGGAGCAACAAAATAAATGTAAGCTTACATAAAGTGACGACAAACAAAATGTTGATGCCTTTTCCTCTGTCTAGACCCCTCTGTTGAAAGCAGTGTTTTCATAAAACTCAGACAGAATTCATTTCCATACTGAGTGCTTAATAGTTCCTGTCAGAACAAAACAGCTGGGAAACATATGGTATCCATTTCCCTGTATCACTTGGAAAAAATTTCTCATGTAAATAAAACCAACATAAAAGTGTAGGCCTTTGAACCTAGAATCTTATACAATACATAAATAAGTCGGTATAGTGCATTTTTTGTATTGGCCCACTGTTACATGCCTTTTGATTATTATTATTTTTATTTCTTCTTCGGAAATGTTTTCTCAAGAACTTTCAAAAGTATTAATGTAATTTTCAGACATCTATAACTACTGAGACATACTAATCTTTCACTTCAGATATTAATGTTGCATTGAAAGTGTATATATCTGTTTCCTTAGGAAGGTGTTCATGGCAAATTTTGTGTTTTGACCACAAATTAGATCCCACTGATATGCAGTGAGCACATGTTATAAATCTGCTTTGTTTAAACAGTATTCCTGACTTTCAGAATACATTAACTCTTAGTGTACATTGAAAAGGGCATAGTAACTGCCTAAAGGCTTTAGAGGTTTTACTGCTGTCCCTCAACTGAAAATAAGAAAGAAAACTGTTTGCCAGAGTTCCACTGATTATGGAGATCATAAATATCACCAGCTGGGACTGTGTGAAAGAGTGCAAGTTCAGTAGGATTGAGTTCAAGTTCGGTAGGATTAAGAGTTCAGTTGACTTGAGCTCCCTTCCTTCTCTCAAGTTAGATTCACTGGTCAAACTCTGTATCCTGCAGTGCACTGAAATAATTGTCTGGAAGGTCCAGAGCTATTAGGGGGTATGTGTGCATATATAGGTTGTACATATAAGGGATGGAAAGTTTGACAGAGAAGCCCAACATAGAGAGGAGAAGTGGAAAAGGAAACATCATACCTAAATAAGTAGGCTTAATTTTTAAATCAGAGAATCACAAAATTATTTAGGTTGGCAGTATCCACCTGAGATCATCTAGTCTAATGCCTAAGCAGGGCCAGCTAGAGCAAGTTAAACCCAGGAAGCCCAGGAGTGTGTCCAGTTGCATTTTCAACATCATCAAGGATGTAAACTTCAAAAAGTCTGTGGGAAACTGTGCCAGCATTTGACTAACCTCACAGTAAAAAAGTGTCTTCTTGTGTTCAGATGGAATTTCATGTGTTTTACTTTTCATGTCTTTTACATTGTCTCTTGTCTGTAAGTGGGACCATGGAGAAAGGCCCTGCTCATGCTTCTTAATGATGACATTCCTCCTGACCCTTCACTTACCCAAGCTGAACAGTCACAGCTCTGAGTTGCTGTTCATATGAATTTCCAGTTCTTATGTGAAAAATACATCTTCCAGAGAAAACAGACCTTAGCAATTGAATTGTTGTTACTGTTCTTAAAACAAATCCAATGAAAATTTTTTGCTAACTCCAGTTTTTTTTTTTGCTAACTCCAAAATTTTTTGCTTTCCTCCCAGAAAATCATCCTACTCTAGTGATGCATCTCCGTGCAGGGTAGAGTGTGAACTAGCATAGTTGGACAGGGCTGCTGTAAATGCCATTAGGCTATTATTCACAGAATATGTTAAGGTTGGAAAGGACCACAGTGAGTCATCTGGTCCAAGCTCCTGGCTCAAGCAAGGCCATCCTAGAGCATTGCACACAAAATTGTGTCCAGATGATTCTTTAATAACTCTGGTGAGAGAGACTCCACAACCTCTGTGGGCAATCTATTCCAGTGCTCAGTCACCCTTGCAATAAAGAAGCTCTTCCTCATAGTCAGTTGGAACTTCCTGTGCATCAGTTTCTGCCTGTTGTCTCTTGCCCTATTGCTTGGCACCACTGAGAAGAGTCTGGTTCCATCTTCTGGAAACTCTCCCATCAGATGCTTATATACATTGATATATTGGCAGTCATCTCTTCTTGAGGCTGAACAGGCCCAGCTGCCTCAGCCTTTCCTTCTAGGAGAGATGCTCCAATACTTTAAAAATCTTTGTCAGTCTCCACTGGACCTGCTTCAGGAGCTCCATGTGTCTCCTGTACTGAGGAGTCCAGAACTGGACACAGCACTCCAGATGTGGCCTCACTAGGGCTGAATAGAGGGACAGGATCACCTCACTTAACCTGCTGGCAATGCTCTTCCTCTTGCACCCCAAGATACCATTGGCCCTTTTGGACACAAGCTCACATTGCTGGCTCCTGGAAAATTTGTGGTTGGGGTCCTCCATTACTTGATTAGAACTTAATTATTTTATTTGTAATTATTACAATGTATGTCTTGATTGAAGAAAGTTTCTTTTCTGGAGTGTTAAATTCTTCAGCTGTTTCAATAGAGATGGCATTAAATCTGCTTAGATATGAATGTGGCATGTTATCATATAATCTTTGTTTCCAGTGTTTGGCCAGGTATATCTTTAAAGCATGCACAGCTTTATATGTGCACAGCATGCATGTATCTTTATATGATGTCACATGATAGCAGCCACTTCTAAATAAAATTCCTCTGTTTCTCAAGTTTCCAGCAGCAGCTGGAACTGTGGGGTGTCAACTCTTCTTGGAAATGCACCGAAACCAACAGGAATTACAGATATGTGCAATAAATTCAGACCTGTGAAGAGGGTTTCCCCATTAAAGCACCAGCCAGAAAGCTCTGAGAACAATGAAAGTGATGACCAGAAAAACCAGAAGGGAGAATACCAGAAAGGCAGTGATTCTCAACCTGCACCTCCAAATGATGACCAGAGTCCTGGAGAAGGAGAGAGCCTTAAAAGCAAAACCATTGAGCCTGCTGTTCTGCTTGGGGAGCTGGAGCACTATGACCTGGACATGGATGAAATTTTGGATGTGCCTTATATTAAATCAAGCCAACAACATGTTCCTTTTACAAAGATAGCTCCTGAGAAAAAACTTTTGGGTGTGTGTTCAACAGTGAATGGTCTTAGTGGCAAGACTTGCTCTGCAGGGAACACAGAGAACTCACCTGCTGGCGGGACGCAGTTCTGTGTGCTGTCTCCTGTGAAAGGCTCTCAGCTGAGAAAAACACAGCCCACTGTCCTTGATCAGCACAAACATTCAGCAGAAGAATTAGAGCTTCCCCAGCCTTTAGTTAAGTGTAGCTCGGTCCATGAATCAGAAGCCCAAGGCAAGGGCTTCCTCAGCAGGACATTTGTTGATCCTCATGCTCACAAAACTGAGAAGACTATGCCAAACTGCCACCGGAGGACTTTCCTTCTGCAGACAGCAATAGCAGAAAGCAAGCAGCTGGAGGAACTGAGTATGAACTGGAACAGTGCGGGGGCCCCAGAAGAGAGGAACGAAGAAGTGAAAAAAATTAAGAGCATCTTAAACATTGTAAAGGAAGGCCAAATATCTTTACTGGTAAGTATCATCTTTTTCATAAAAAATATAGAATAAAAGAGGCCTGTGATGTGGTGTTAAACCAGCTAAGCTTATGAAGTGAATATATTGAACCACTGCCCTTTTTATCTTGTACACTCCTTAGACATTGAGCATGTGGGTTTCCAACTGGAAAGTCTTAATATTTAAATAAAATATGCAGCAAAACCAAAATACTAGTTTTAAGTAAACATGCCTAAGATTGCTATTTTATGCAGTACACTGAAACCATACAGAAGGCAGATATTTTAACTAGAGAGATCACTAAAATATTGAATTGAAATCCTACTTGAGTTTTGCTTTCACAACATTTGTGGGTCACTTTGCTTAATTATTGCTGATTTACCTCGGTTTTTACTTAGAGGTTGATGATGGGAACAGAGGGGCTTCTGTTGTATTCTGATTATTATTCAAGAGTGCTTATGCTGTCTTGTTACAGCACCATTCTCAGGCAGGAGCTTTCTCTAAAGCCTTGTTGGCCCCTGACCCATATGAAGTTTTTTTAGTAAATTTTAGTGCTGTGATCAGGCATTGTCAATGGTGGTTTCCAAAGTAACTGGTTGCAAGTTAGCACAATGATGCAGAGCATGTGATCTCCACACAAAACAGCTGGTCGTGGCGCAGTGTATGTGTAACAACTGTTTTTGTTAGATTTTTGTTTAGCTTCTCTGTTTACCAGTCTAGCTCAAGCACAAAGGCATGCCTTTAACAAAGAAGCAAGAACAAAGGAAGATATTCAAAACTAGACAGAAGCAGAAGAGACTATTAAATTGCTCATTAAAAAATAAAAGCAAGTTACATTCACTCTGAAATAGGAATTGTTGGGGGGTGGGGGGTGGGGAAAAGGTTATCATAAGTAGGTAGATGGAAAGAAAATACATATTTTTTCCAAAGAGGTCAAAACCTCTGAATGAAGTAGACTCATTGAACAATACTCTAGCAAGTCTGCACAAATCTAGGAACTTAGTTATTGCTACTCCTTAAGTATGTCTTCCATCTTCTGTTTTCCTTTTGGAGTTTCTCAATCCAAACACTTTGTCTCTAAGTTAAAATTGGTCAAAATAATCTCATGGATGTGTAGAATTTTAGGTAAATATTCCAACCCTTTTTTTCATGGAAAGAAGCTATCACATGAAAGTCTTCTGTCACGTGTTTTAACTATGTTTTAAATTGTCCTTAACACAAGCTGCCACTTTTTTCAGAAATCATGGATGTTTTCTGTTTAATTAGTCATCAATATAATGCTAAAAAAAAAAAGACAGAAATTATTAAAATGTGGTTATTTTTTCATCTACCTCATTGACCAAACTATTGCAAAGAATTAAGGCCATTTAAGATCTTACACTGTTGTATGACAGTTGCATGAGAAGGAGAAAAACTAAACAGTCAATCAAGCCAGTGAGAATCCCACCTCTCTCCTTTTGCTAATAGTAGCCAGGTTCTGTATAGTGAAGTGAAAACCTCTGGATTTTGACTTATAAAAGAACTTGTCTATAGGGAAACCTCTTTATATTTGACTTCTGCCTAGGGCTGAGACTAAATGTGTCATTTTTTCCTTAGTTGTAACTAACATACTGCTTTTTTTAACAGCCTCATTTAGCAGCAGATAATCTGGATAAGATCCATGATGAATGTGACAACAATCTGTTGCATGTAGCTGCATCAAAGGGACATGCAGAATGCCTGCAGCATCTCACTTCTTTGATGGGTGAAGATTGTTTGAATGAACGAAACATTGAGCAGCTAACTCCAGCTGGATTAGCAATAAAGGTAACAGTCTCTTTCTCTACTGTAATGAGACATAAAGGTCATTTAGTTTCCTCCTGTCATGGCAGTAAGAAAGGCATCCAGCAGGCTGTTATTTTTCAAGCATTTTAGGTGAGAACAAAAAAAGCCCTTGGCTGGTACTGCATAAGCAAATTAAAATGGATTACTATTCAGGAGGCAATGTCCAATGTCTAAAAATGAAAATTTATACACTGTTGTCAATGCATATACATTAATTTTTAAGTCAACTGACTTTAAAGAATACTTGTCACATTTTAAGCAGTTTTTATTTAACTCAGATTCAGTTGTTTCTTTAGGGAACATAGCAGTTTCTTGATTTTTTGCAAATACTGGCACAACCCTGTAAAACAAGTGTGAAAACATGTTTGAGGTGGTATTTCAATGATCTGGTTATTTTTCTGAATCAAGCCATATGAATAGAAAATTAAACTGATGTCTAGTTGTGCTAATGAGATGCTCCAATATCTTGGCCCATGTCAAACAGAGTAGTTACAGTCTGCCAATCTAAAGTCCAAATTTAAAGTTAGAAATTGTTTGCTTTCTTGTTTGTTTTTTTTTTTTTTTCAAGCTAGGTATATAATGTGTTTATAAACCAATAAAACCTTTTGTCTTTTTCTCCAGAAAGGTTGGCTTGTTTAATAATTGATTCCTTTACTTTCAATAATACTTGAGCATACTTTGACATTCACAGAAAATTTTGTAAATGTGATGGAGTTCTTCACTTAAGTGAGGCTGCTCAGCCCAAGTATTTTTAATGATGTCCTGCATGACTGGGCTTTTCCTGGGTCACTACAAAGTTTTATAAGAGCCTTTAAGTAATCTGGCATAACTAACACTGATAAAATGTCATTTATTCTTCTTGCCATTGTAACTCCGATAATGTTATACTGTGTGGGGTGTACACCTGTTTTCCACAAGAGTGATGACTACCAGAATGGATGAAAACATAAACTTCCATGGAAGAGAATTTCAACAATTTACTGAGAACATTTTTCAATAAGGAATGAATTAATAAAAACTAATTATTTTGCTTTAAGACCTCTTTCTGACCTCTGACTGTGAGCTAGAGACAAAAAGTGGTATGTTGTGGCCAGTCACACTTTTATATTACAGAATCACTGAATCAGAGAATGTTTAAGGTTATAGGGGACCACTGGAGGTCTCCTAATCCAACTTCCCTGCTCCTGTGTTTTGAATATATCTACAGAGAAGACTCCATAACCTCTCTCTGGGCAGCCTGTTCCAGCGCTCGGTCACCATCACAGTAAAGATATTCTACATTGTTAAGGTTGAATTTTCTGTGTTTCGGTTTTTGCTCATTGCCTCTCATGCCATTACTTGGCAGCACCAAGAAGAGCCTGGCTCCATCCTCTTGGCGCTCTCCCTGCAGATATTAGAGACATTATGAAGCCCCCTCTCACTTCTTTCTTCTCCTGGTTAAACAGGCCCTGGTCCCTCATCCTGTCCTCCTATGAGAGGAGCTCCAGTCCCCTAATGACCACCTAGTAACCATCAGAGCCCTCCACTGGACCCTCTCCAGGAGCTCCAGTGTCTCTTGCACTGAGGAGCCCAGAACTGGGCACAGCACTCCAGATGTGGCCTAACTAGGGCTGATTAGAGGGGCCAGATCACCTCCCTCCACCTGCTGGCATTACTCTTCCTATTGAATCCCAGGATAGTATTGGCCTTCTTGGCCATGAGGACACACTGCTGGCTCACGAACAGTTTGTTGTCCACCAGGACGCCCAGGCACTTCTCTGCAGACTTGCTTTCCAGGAGATTGGCTCCCAGCCTATGTGGTGGGGTTATTCTTTCCCAGGTGCAGGACCTGCATGTGCCTTCACTGAATTTAAGAAGGTTCTGCACTTCCCATCTCTCCAGCCTATCCAGGTTCTCCTGAAGGGCTGCATAGCCCTCTGGGGTATCAACCACTCCTTCCAGCTTTGTGTCATCAGCAAATTTGCTGAGGAGGCATCTGCCCCTTCATCCAAGTTATTGAGGGATATGTTAAACAATACTGGGCTACATGGAGACAATGGTAGTTACATCAGAACTCTCTGAGACCCACTATGAGCCGGTTCTTAATCCATGTGTCATGGGTTTTACCGGGGATCAATTTTTTCTTGAACTCCCCCCTCCACACAATTACTATAAGTTGAGAGAGGTTTTATACAGACGAAAGTAAGATTTATTACTAACAAGATAGAGACTAAGGAATAATATACTACAACAGTTCTAATTAAACTTTCTTATCTTATGAAAAGAATGTTAGGTTGTTATTTATAAGTTCGGTTCATCTTGGGTTTTTCAGTCTTTATTTCCCCAGCCTTGGGAAGGCAAGGGAGGGGGAAAGGTCCTTGCTGTAGGCTTGGGCATTTGGCTGGGTACCAGGTCCAACTAAAGCATTTCTTCCCACTTTTCAGTTCAGGAGAAAGGTTTCTTCTTTTGGTAAAATCATCATAAGTATTTACAAAAGCATTTCTCCTCACTTGTATCAGTCTAGGGGGAAGA
>VYXB01007512.1:248855-262408 GCA_013397135.1 Pachyramphus minor
TGACCATTTCAGCCCAGGGTGGGCTGGTAACCCACAACACCACCTCACCATCCACTCATCCAGCCTGTGCTTTCTGAGTTTGCCTATGAGGATGTTGTGAGAGACAATGTCAAAAGCCTTGCTTAAGTTGAGGTAGACTGCCCTCCCCTTCAACTGTCCAGCCAGTTGTCCCACTGTAGAAGACAATCAGGTTGGTCAAGCATGATTTTTAAAATTTTTTAGAGGATTCCCTTTAGTGAATCCATGCTGACTACTTCTGATAAACTTTTTGTCTTTCACATGGCTAGAGATGGCCTCCAGTGTGAATCATTCCATCACCTTTCCAGGGATTGAGGTGAGGCTGACTTGCCTGTAGTACCCTGGGTCCTCGTTCTTGCCCTTTTTGATGAATGGATGACATTTGGTTTCTTACACTCCTAGGGCGCTGCTCCTGATCTCCACAACTTTTCAGATTATCACTATGGTGTCTGCCAGGTCCCTCAGCAGTGGTGGGTGGATCCCGTCAGGGCCTTGTGGATGTCAAGTTTGATACTGATAGTTTATTTTAACTAACTCTGGAGAAATTCTTTCCACATTAGCAAGATTATCTTAATTTAAAAATACAAAAATATTTTACTCAGTTGTGATACAAAGGAAAACAAAATAAAAAAATTATTAGCTATTCATACTTACTAATATTTGAATCCAGATTTGAGTAGGAGGATTTTTCTAATCTAATAAAAAGAATTCAAGTAGCTTCATAGTTTTACTTCATTGTTGAAATTGAGACAAATAGAGAAAAGTGAGTAAAATAAAATGGTGTGTGGTTTTGTATTTAGGTGCATACATTACATGTGGAAGGAATAAGGCAAATATAAATTTAATTTTATTTCGATATTTTTTCCCATATAATTTTATATAGGTGAACATTTACTGCATTATTTTCTGTGCTTTTATAAAATAAAACTGAAATTTGAAATGGATATTTATTTCTTTCTGTTTATTGTTTTATCTATTTTATGCACACAAACCATTTTATGTATGTTGACTTCTGTGAGGTTTTGACTGAGCAAATGAAATACTTGTCTCAGCTATAAAGAATATAAAGACTTTATGAACATGTGAGCTGAAAACTTTAGTAGGAGCAGGCCAAAACATAGGTCATGCCAAACTGCATTTGCCAACATACCATTGCTGAAAAGAGGCTGCAGGAAAAGTAGCTGAAAAAATTCTTGCCTTTTTGGGTTGCAAGCATACTGTGAACAAAATGTTAATCTGTTTCCACAGTGTCTACATCCTATTTCATAGTAACTTGTAAACTACTAGGAGTGTGCGTAGCAGCTTGAGAATCTTGAGACGAGGCTGTAAAAAGGTGTTCTGGTGAAGAACCATCTCCTTAGTTTGTGTTTGTAGAGTGCCTGTTGGGCAGAGGTCCTAATCCATGAGGTTTAGGCATTCAGCTACTACATACATAAGAATAATTCGAGAGGCATGCATTTAATTGGTATTCAATGAAAACTTGAGTTTCCAGGTAGACTCTTCATTCTACTCCAGCAAATAATCTCATTTCATCATTGAACTTTGCAGTACAAGTAATAGAAACAGAACTATGGTTTCTCTCTGAACAATCTGAGAGTAGGTACCAGATTGTGGTACCTATTGTGGTACCACAATCCTATTTGACTGATGCTTTGACATTACCCCTTTCACTATAGTCAACTGACAAACTGTAATGGGTCTAGGACAGCAAGATCAAAGTGCATAACATAAAAGGAGACAATAGAACACTTATTTAAGCAAAATGGAAATTCATAACTTTTTAATAATTTTGATAAGCTTTCCCCGTTTAGTAGATGTGCTTAGAATGGAAACAGCTGGCATTGAATTTTTTTTTTGCTTGTTTAGAATGGTCAGCTGGAGTGTGTTCGATGGATGGTGAGTGAAACAGAAGCTATTGCAGAACTCAGTTGCTCAAAAGACCACCCAAGCCTTATTCATTATGCAGGTTGCTATGGCCAGGTATGACTTTCGTTTACTTTTTCAAAGAGATTGTTTGGATGCTCCTATAAGAATTTCAATTTAAAACATGTGTATCATTTTGTGGCTTTTAATTGCAAGTGTTCTGAATTAGTTCAAATATAGCAAAATCTTTCCCCACTTAATCTGTATAATGTTTTCAATATTTTCCCTCTTAAGTTTTTTGTTTGTTTGTTTGTTTTGTTTTGTTTTGTTTTAGCTTTGACTAGTGGCTAGGAGAAGATTAACTGGCATATTATGCAACCAAGAACATCTAGAGAGATTATCTGTCATGATGCCCCGTGGACTTACAGTACACATCAGAAAAGCAACAAATATATTGGGATAGTTCCTATTATCTTTCCAAGAGAGACTATTCTGGAAAAATTTTCACAAATTGTGATAATTTAAGAATTCAGCATATTGGTAGTGAAGTATGGTGAAACTTAGAACATCATCAGTCTAGCTCTAGCCACTTTTATTGAGAACTACATACATAAATATATTGTAAATAAATTCTATGTCACACCTAACTTATCTATAAATGTAATAATGAGAAAGCACTGAAGTACAGCATTCTAGTGCTTTGCTAATGTCTGGAGGAACATATATGCCATTTAATTATACTGCATTCTCTTCCCACGAAGTCTGTTTTTCCCTAAGTAGACCTTGCAATAAGCCCTCTTCAAAGGACCTTCTCCAGTATCCACTGTGCAAGGAATAATGATTGATTATTCTTCTTTAATCTCTTTGACAGATGGACAACTTTGTCCCAGAGTTTCTTCAACATATATTTAAGATAAATCATAGAATCATGGAATAGTGAGGTTTAGAAGGGACCTTAAAAATCATCTGGTTCCAACACTCCTGCCATGGGCAGGGACACTAAATCCCATTGTTTTTGTGCTAATGCTTTTTACTCTTGTTGAGAGGGAAAAAGCAAAATATAACCACTAAGAAAATCATTATTTCCTGTGCAAGTGTGGTTTCCTTATTCAATGCCATACAATTATTGTGGTTATTTCTGCTGTTAAGTGCTCCTCTCCAAGCACAAATTTACTGTAGGGGAAAGGAAAGAGAAGAGGCAGGTTTATAAGGCTATGGAACTGGAAGTCTACCCTTTCTTCTGCTGTTTTCATAAGCACACAGACTCTCTTGTTTTCATTCTGTGTAAGGTCTTCCTTTGCCTTTTCTCTGTTCACCTACTATGCAGATGTTACTGGTGCCAGTTAGGACCCTGTCAGATAAAGAGATTGATGGTGACCTGCTTTCCATAGCAAGTTTGGTCTGTAAACATAGCACTGAATATAGGGAAGCTGTGAGCCAGATCAGAACTGATTCAAGAAAAGTGCATTTGCTACTGGGAAGGAAAAGTTTGAAAGAGAAAGTTGCATGTGACCTCAAATTCATATCTTCACTTGATTAGCCTAATTTTATCTTCATCTCAAAAGGTATTTATATAAACTAAAACCATTGAAGCTTTGGGGTTTTTTCAGTGAGCTGTGCTGTCTACTGCCAGAAACAGATCTGACACACTTTATCTAGATTCTTTTCAGAGCAGAACGGAAGCTCTGCTGGTTGAGAAACACCAGCTACATTCAGCCACCAATGAAATTTGAAAAGGTGACATATAAATTGCTGCCAAATTTTTTTAGTTAGCTGAATGCCAAAGAAAGTTCACATGTAATGTCAATTATCTTTTTTTTTCATATTCCATAAACAATCTGCAAACATAAGGGAATGCTGAGGCTGAAAGAATGCCAGACTATGTTACCCAACTGTGTTAAGAAAAAAAAAGCTTTAAGAAATTTAAATGCTTAGTTGGCACTGTCCTCAAGCTTTAATTTATTTTACCATTACTTACACAGGAGATAATCTGTGTAAACACTGGTCTTGGCAGAGTTACAAGAATAATATTTTTACAAGGAAGACCTGCTATAGAATCATTTTCTAAAAGAATCAGTCCATCCATTGTTTCCTCAGGCGTTTTAGGCGCACCGTATTTTCTTCAACAATTATGATTTAGAATGGGTAGCAAAACAGAGTTCATAGCAAAGCTCCTATGTTAAAGGTCATCAAACCACAGCCATGGCCTCACGTCAAAGACATGTCAGCAGTATTATATTTTTCCAGTGAGAGAGGGACTACAGAAGTCAATCTGATGGGAGAGCACAAAAGCTTAAAGTCAATATGTAGCCTGGTCAGCACACTTCTTAGCAAGGGCTTCTTTAAGCATGAGATTATGCAAGAAAAAACCATGATTGTTGTCAGGCCTCTTCATGCTGGGCATAAGTCATGAGTATACAGCATACCAGTTGTGCCTGGCACAATCACCACATCACAGGAAGATGGTGGTGCAGCCCTAGATGCATAATGGCCTAAGAGCTCCAATTTCTTTCCAAGAGAGGTGTTGTAGTAGTATGGACTGCAAAGGTAAGAGGCAGAGAGTGGGAAATGCCAAGGGTTTGTGGCTTCTGAGCTCCAGAGAAGCTAGGGAGACATTGGGGAAACAGCCTAAAGCATGACTGAGGACCTAGAAGGGATCCCATGCACAACTTGGTGCTGATACAGTGCTGAAGAGCACCATGGAAAGCAGTGTATGACATTCAGATACACGGATGCCTAACAAAAGACCTTGTTTTACACCTCAGGATGTTTACCTGCCTGTCTAAGCTAGTTTTTTCAAGGGTAATGTGTTGTTTTCACTGACTCCTACTCTTCTGCTGTGAAGGGATACTGAAAGGATAGCTTATTTAGTTAATATCAAGGTATGGGACTATAGTAGCTGTAGAGTCAGTACTCTTCACCAAGCTCATTCTTACCTTTCTAGACCATATAATGATTTAATTGGTCTTTGTTAGTTGTTCTTTCTTCTCCAAAAACCAGCTGGTGAAACCAAAGTCTGCAGCCTGTCCCAAACTTTCCCAGAATCTTTTTATAGGCATATTTGAATTATTGTAGGTCTAGAGTATGCCAGAAAGATGTTAGTGACTGCTACAACATAAGACCATTTTAGGTTTTAAAAATAGCAGATATACTGAATAATTTATAAGTATTTATCAATTGCTGTTAAATAACAAAAAAGTGATTTTTTTCCATTGTCTTAATCTCAACAATTTTCTTATTATCCTTCATTTTGTCTGAATAAATTGTGTCGATGACTACGAACCTGCTCTGGGGAACACTTTTCTTGCACCCTGAGTGTTAGTAAAGGGTATGTGGTATATTTTGATTCATGATGTTTTCATTTTCCCTAGTTGTATATGAAAAAGATATTTGTTTTCTTGGGGTTTTTTTGGTCAAGGATAAATCTGTTAAAAAATGTACTCATTTGAGAAAAACATAATTTGAGTAGGACTATGACTCTGTGCTTGTGATCTGTGATCTTGTGATCTGTGCATCACTTGATGCACAGATAGTGGTAAGTACAGATGATTGAATGTCGCCATCCAGGCACTTGGTTTCTGTGTTGACAAGATAAATTAATAGAAAGCATCATTTGCTCCATGCTGATTGTGACTGTAAAATTACAGAACATGCTTGACATTCTGGTTCCAAAGAAATATGTGGTTTCAAAGCTACAGATGTCTTCCAGTTCTGCAGAGGAGTTTTGCTAAAATATTTTTCTTTTAATTATTAAAACATGAGGGCAATTCACAGGAGCAGTATAATGCTTCTATGTTGCTGGCCAACACCACTGGCATGTTGAGAAACTGCTCAAGAATATTTTCAAAGGGATATGTGATCTGAAGTCATCTCTCCATGCTGGCTGTCAGCTATACGGGGCATTCAGTCAAGGAGAAGTAAAAATACCTATGCCTTCACCCTGTAATGAAAACAAAATTGCTGTTAAAATGAAGATATGAGGAAGATACTTGTCAGACAGATTAGCCCTCTGAAACAGTAAGCAGAAATCCAGGTGCTTGAATGGGCAGAATCATTCGGAGTAGCCCTGGAAGAGTCTGACAGTTCCTCCCCTTTTCATTGAGATTAAAATTTCTGTGGTACTTTTATGCAAAAAACCCACATTTTATACCCAGCCTTTCTAGAATTTTCTTTCCTCATTTTTATTCTTTTTTCTACCTGCTTCCTGCTCAGTCCTCTCCCTGCTTTCAATGCTGTTTTATTTAGATACGCTTTGCTTTTACAGACCCACATATCTGACTGTGGGTGATTATGTACTTATGTGTCATTGAAGCTACTGAGGTGCTGCAGGTTAAGTCTGTGCTTCCCTCAACAACACTGAAATCCACACAGCCCTTTTTGATCTACATCTTGTGTCAATATTACACATGATTGATATCAATGGAAGATACTAAAAAATACATGTTTACATTAAAAAAAAAAAAGTTAAGCTAGGAAGTAATTTGTTCTTTTCAGCTATTCAGATGCAAAAACTGGGAATGAAGCTGTAGTCAGCTATCATTTAATGGACCTCACTTTTCTGTGTAATCTATAGACTTATTCTAGATTTTCAATATGATTCATATTCAGTAAGGCAAAATGAAATTTAATCTGGAGAGGCATGGAAAGTTCCTAGAGAGAAGAAATTTTTTCCAAATAAACCTGCTGGGGAAAATAAAATATGAAATAAGCTTAATGCAGTTTTATAAACTATCCATTGTTAGAAAAGGATACCCAGATATATGGGTATTACACCTATATACACACAGAAAATGATTGTACAAAAATAAGTTTGTTCCTCAGTTTTGTCTTCCAGACTTTCACTTGCAAGTTTTTGCAGTCCAAGCCTCCCCATCCTTCCCGACATGCAGGACATACAAATGGCCCATTAGTCAATACTCTGAAAGTTTAGACTAGCAATATTTCCTGGGTTTAGTTGTGTTGCTTCTCTCTAGCACAACCACCCAGAGCTGGGAAGTGGCTAGAGATTTGGAGAATCAAACTGCTCAGCTCTGTGATCTAAGTACACTCCTGTTTTAATTTTCCAAAGAGGCTTGTGAACTTTGACCAAATTTCATAAGCTGATTTTCAGGTTGATATGTGGGTTGTTCTGCCCCTTATTTTGTCACCAACACAGAGGCAAGCATGCTCTTTGTGTACACTTCCTTAGAGTACTGTGGTCTGGTACTCATATTTTTCCTACTATATCTTTTTACAAAATAAAGTATTTCAGTTTATTTCTCTGGGGGCAAAAACCCACCGCCAAAAAGAAACCAAACCAGAGACCCATGATGCACTAAACCTTACAAAGTTAAGAGACACTGAAAACAAGGAGTTATTGGATAGTAATAGTAACAGAGGGCAGTACCAGTATTCATCTACTATATAATTTAGCTTTCTATTATTTCTTACCTTCTGTGACATTTCTTTCCCCCTTCCTCTAGGAGAAAATCCTTCTATGGCTTCTTCAGTTTATGCAAGAACAAGGGATTTCATTGGATGAAGTTGACCAGGATGGAAATACTGCTGTCCACATAGCTGCTCAACATGGCTATCTAGGATGCATACAGGTATAGTGATAGTTATATCATACAGGTAGAGTAATAGTTATATCAGACACCTCTAAACATCAAGTTTAAATGACAACAACAAAAAATTATTATGGGAGATCTAAGTCGGAATATTTATTGCTATGTTAAAATATACTAGAAGGAGGAATTTTAGACGAGTAGGAGTCAGACTGAACTACTGATTGATTCTATTCTCAATTATGCTGTTGCAAGTCTAAAATAAATGTTGTATTGCAAGACAAAAGCGTGATTATATTGTTTACACATAAGCATCTAGTGTGTATGTTTTTGTGTTACAAAAGGGTAGACGGTGCAGGTATGTGTACTCTTCTTACTGTTCTGATATTTTCCTTCTATTTCTTTTCTTGTTAAGCAGTTGTAGCTCTCCAGCTTAGGAGAAATAGACAGATAAGTTTGTTGAAGGATTTACACCTTGAGTAAACCATCCTTTTCAGATTTGTCATCTTTGAATGAATCTGTGCTAAACAATATAGAGTGCTGATTTCTAACTAATTCTCAAGGAATCATCTTGGCCACTGAAAGCAATAGAGGTGCTAAAAATGATAATTTATCTGGCTGAAAAGGCTTACACATCTACAATACTTCTGGGAGCCAGATCTGAATAAACCAGTTTGGTTACCTCTGTCCATACCCATGTTCAATGCAGACATATCAAAAAAAGTGATAGGGTTGAACTGGATGGCTGGGTCACAGAATCATAGAATCATAAAATAATCAAGGCTGGAAAAGACCTTTGAGATCCTCAAGTCCAACCTTCAGACTGGCACCACCAGCATGTTCACTGTTAAACTATGTATTCAAATGCCATATTGACACAGATTTGGAAAACTTCTAGGGATGGTGGATCCACCACTTCCCTGAACAGTCTGTTCCAATGCTTAACAACCCTTTTTGTGATTTTTTTTTTCCTAATCTACACCGCCCCTGGTGCAACTTGCAACAATTGCCTCTTGTCCTGTTATTTCTTACATGTGAGAAGAGGCCAACCCCCATCTCACAACAACCACCTTTCAGGTAGTTGTAAAGAGTGATAAGGTTTCTCCTCAGTCTCCTTTTCTCCAGGCTAAACAACCTCCGCTCCCTCAGATGTTCCTCATGAGACTTCCACAGCTCTCCTCCACTTCTCTGAACTCACTGCAGCACCTCAATGTCTTTTCTGTAGTGAAAGGCCCAAAACTGAACACAGGATTTAAGGTGCAGCCTCACCAGTGCAGAGTACAAAGGCACCATCTGTCCCAGTCCTGCTGGCCACAGTATTGCTGATACAAGCCAGGATACCACTGGTCTTCTTGGCCACCTGGGCACATGCTGGCTCATGTTCAGATGGCTTCCAAACAGTACCTTAGGCAGCTTTCCAGGCACTCTGCTCCAATCCTGACACACTGCATGCGGTTGTTGTAGCCCAAGGGCACGACCTGACACTTGGCCTTGTTGAATCTCATACAACTGGCCTCAGCCTGTCAATCCAACCTGTCCAGATCCCTCTGCAGAGCCTTCCTGCCCTCAGGAAGATCAACGCTACCACCCAACTTGGTGTCATCTGTGAGCTCACTGAAGGTGCGCTCGATCCCCTTGTCCATGTTGTCAGTTATATGAAACTGGACTGGCCCCCATAGTGAACCCTGAGGAGCCTCACTAGGGACCAGCCACCGGCTGGTAACTGGTGGTAACTGCATTCACCATGCTCACGGCTCTGCCATCCAGCCAGTTTTTCACCTAGTGGACAGTACAGCTATTCATGCCATGGAAAGCCAGTTTCTCCAGAAGAATACTCTAGAATCATAGAATCATAGAATCAATTGGGTTGGAAAAGACCTCAGAGATCATCGAGTCCAACCCTTGGTCCAACTCCAGTCCGTTTACTAGATCATGGCGCTAAGTGCCATGTCCAATCTCAGTTTAAAAATCTCCAGGGACGGTGAATCCACCACCTCCCAGGGCAGACCATTCCAATGCCTGACCACTCTCTCTGTGAAGAATTTCCTTCTAATCTCCAGCAAACAGTGTCAAATGTTTTAGTAAAGTCTGGGCAGATGACATGCACAACCTTTCACTCATCCCTTTGTCATAAAAGGAGATCAAGTTAATCAAGCAGGACTTGCCTTTCATAAACTCGTATTGGCTAGTAAGATCCCCTGGATGTCCCATACTTGTTGGATGATGACAGTCAGGATAATCCGCTCCATGAACTTCCCTGGCACTGAGGTCACACTGGCCAGTCTATTGTTCCCTTGATTCTGTTTTCCACCCTTGTTATAGGTGGGTGCCATATTTGGCATCTACCAGTCATAGGAACCTCCCTGGCTGATCAGGACTGCTGCTAAATGATTGAAGCTGAAGCAACTTAACTTAGAGTTGCAGACATACTCCCTGTCCATTGAATTTGCTAGAGCCACTAGTCACAAGAGTACATTTCAGTACTTTGTGTTGTGGCCACTTTGAGTGAAAACTGTTTGGAGAAGAAATAATAATAAAATTATTCCAGAAAGCTTAATTATTGCAGAATATTATTGCAGAAAGCTATTTGATAATCATGTTAGTCACTGGAGAAGAACAGATAAAGGAGTAAATAACCACTTGGCTGAAAGGCAAAAAATAAAAATTAAAGTTCTCTCCCACATTAGGGAGGGGGACATGTCTAAAAAGGAGCAGTAATTCTCAGAGTATCAGACTCAGATATATATATATATAAACATACTAGTCCTGTTACCACATGAACTGATCCACATAACATTTTAGGCCACTGCAAGTACAGAAGTTTTGTATTTGTCCAATGCTAAAAGAAATACAGGTAGCCTGTAATAAGCTGCAGAGCTGCTTATTATTATTATTAATAATAATGATATTAATATAGCAATCTATTTATATATCTGGACACAGAGAAGACATAATTCCATAAAAGCCAGTTTGAGAGTCTCACATAATAAAAAAAGCAAAATAGGTGGTAGCTGAGCTGAATGAATAGACTTGAAAAGAAGACAGTCAAATAGATTTGGAGGATATGACCATCTCTGCATTTTCTCATTGATGGGATGTGTCTTTTTTTTTGTTGTTTTAAAGATGAGAGGAATAGACACTGTAGAAACTCATATGGGAATTACGTAAACAAATCATCACACCAGTTCTGCATCTAGTGGATTTATTATTGTATTGTAGACCATTACTATGATCAGATGGAAAAAAAATGGATAGAAGAAATGTTTACAATTTACAAGCAGGGAGCACCATTGTGGTAGAGGATGTGCTTAGGGTTGCTATACAGTATGTGTTTAGGGTTGCTATATCAACAGTTCCTCATTGAGATGCACAATGCATTTGAAGAAGTGAACGTAGATGATTTTGAACGGAGTGGTGACATCTACAGGCTGTCCTCATGAATAAAAATAAACCAAAAAGGGACTAGCCCTGCTTTCCCTGTGAGGAATGAACCTTAATAAATGGCTTAGAATTCTTAGAATTATTGTATTTTAAATAAATATACAAATCAGCAAGTGCTTTGTGTTGAAGCCATGAGAAATAAGTCATGAAAATATTTAATGATGATAAAAATAAACAATGTTAGTAATGTCACTTCACTAACACCTCACAGTCTTAAGTGTAGTTGATATTTTGTTGTACTGTGAAAGAAAATAAGCCCTCTGCTCCATAAGCTTATACTATAAAACAGTGTACAGTGAATAATCTGGTAAGAAGAAAGAAGTCAACAAGAAGACAAGGAAATTATAAGCAGGAGCATAAAAATGGAGAGTCACAGGCTGTCAGTGATTCCCTCGACCTCTCATTCACTGTGTTTATGAGCAAATGACTCTGCTATCATGTTCCTAACTATAAGATTACTTTCTGCAAGGTCATAACTCTCCCTTCTTTATTTTCCTTCTTGATAAATTAAACCCATGAGATACAGTGCAAGAGTGTTCATAACTCTCCTTTCTATGCAGTTTTAGCATTCTTCTTTCTCAGATCTCTATGCCTGCTGTTGTGGTCAACAAGGTCACTCTAATCATAAGTGGCTTACCAGCTCTGCTTGAATAACTCAAGCAAGAGCTCACCTCTTGTACATGTGCATGTGTAATGTTAATGAAGCTGTAGTTTTTGGGTGTATTATGATGTTGCTCAGAAATTTTCCAATGGTCAATGTGTGTCAGAGCATTGCTGAGAACATTTAGGTCCTATTCTGTGTTCTCCAGTAATGCAAATGATGTGTAACACTAATTATCACAAACAGATCATAAAGAGTAAAGACTTGGTCTCAACTCTTGCTTCAGTTAATATGTGTCTTGAGTCAGCCTGACAAAATTTCTTATGCTCTTAGAACACTCTGTATTCAAGTCCCAGAGTAACTCAAATGTCATGCTCTCACAACTTGGATGGTTCTCCAGCAGAAAGCTAGGCTTCTCTGATAGCACTATGAGTAACACGGGGATATACATCAAAATATAAGCCATAATTTTTCTTACGGACTAAAAACTGCCATATATTTCAATATGTCTTCAAGAAAAAATAGGGATTGGCCAAGCAAGTGCAAAGCAATGAGGCTTCTTTCATCATTAAGAAACCAAATCTCCCTCCAGATTGATAAAATCATTGTACAGATCTTTTTCTGCAATAAGAATTTTTTTCCTATCTGACCTGAAGTATCTGCCCAAAAGGGCAGATACTTTCATACCCAAGTATTAGTTAGCTAAGGAACCAGGACACAGAGATTGCTCTACTAAGTGTTTTAAATGTAGAGATTCTGCAGTGGTAAGAAGCTGAGAGGTAAACCACAAAAGGAGTCAGCAGATACTGTAGCAGTGACATTCCCAAAAGATTTTAAGGGGGTGGAGATCCCAAGAAGAGCCACTAGACCTGGTAAGCCATTACACTCATCACCACTCACTATAAAGTGACTGGCACACCACTCTGGACCCTGATGTTATCTAGAACAGATGTCCTTTGAATTGCACTTGCCTGTGTCTTCTTTTCTAGGTCTGCCATGTGTAAAGTTATCACAATGTTCTGTAATGCATAGATTTTCAATTCTGGTGCATCTGAAAAAGTTTATTGCTGTGGTGCAGGAGAGAATTAATAGGTGACCAAATGAAAGTCCTCTGTTTTCATTTGATGATCCCACTCGCTGTATGAATGCTACAAGTTGTGCTATGCTGTGCAAACAAACGAGCAGAAAACAAATTAATTGAGTAGAACTGTAAGGAGAGAGGAAGAAATAATATAATATTTTTATAGCTCTTCTGAATCACAGCTCACTTCTTCTAAATTATTGTTGCATCTAAGGCGTAGATTTTAGTGGCATGTGGTTTGAGTTGAACCTTCATGCAGACTTGTCAGTGACTGAATTTTAAAAATTATTGGCCCAGATGACCATATTCAGGCATTTTATTCAGGAGTGATTTGCATCCAGCCATTCTTGTGATGATCAGAAGTCACAGCAAAGACTTACACTTACAGATGACACTGTTCCCTTTTCTGTTTTTACAGACATTGGTTGAATATGGAGCAAATGTCACCATGCAAAACCACATGGGAGAGAAACCCTCACAAAGTGCTGAGCGACATGGGCACACCATGTGTTCCCGCTACTTAGTAGTTGTGGAGACATGTATGTCATTGGCTTCTCAGGTTGTCAAGCTAACTAAGCAGCTGAAGGAGTAAGTGTTTCATTGTTAGCAGAGCAATTATCTTAAAACAATACCCTACTTCATCTTCAATTTATTTGCAGTGTCTATTTTCTGCTTCATATATATGACATTTCAAGTCATATTTCTACCTTATTTCTCTACTCTTTCCTGCTTTCAAGTATCTGCCCTTTCACCTTTAGCAGCTCAATTTTTCAGGTCTTCTCTTTGTGACAGTTTGCTGTGAACATAGATGAAAGGAGTGAGAAATGAAAAGAGTATGTGTGAAGCAATCCAGTCCCTTTTCCCTTGCATACCTTGGGATCAAATCATTACTGGTCATGGTTTCTGTTCACATAGCATGTGCTTGTATACAGTGAGTGGGTCTTCCCACTTACAGTGTTGGGTGTTGATGTTGGGAGGAATAGTAGAAATAGTAGTTGGAGGG
>VYXB01007512.1:271184-367678 GCA_013397135.1 Pachyramphus minor
CTAACTTTAATTGTGTCATCTTATCCTTGCTTAGTGGAAAATTGGTTTAAAATAAGAATGTATATAATATTATGAGCTCTAGCATATGTCACAGGGTCTCTGTAATTTACATTCTTTGCAAACTGGGCTTATTTGAAATTGCTGTTTCCTTGCTATAAAACATTTGGAGTTCTAGATTTAATATATTATTCTAATAGTGTTGAAATACATTCTTCTCACCTTTCTCTTGCTTTTCAGTATTTCATATCTGATAAGGTTTTGAGTGCAAATGGCCCTGACTTTTTATGAAGTCTTATATGGCTATTAGTACCAGATGAAGTGTAGATATATGAGATCATTGCAATGTGGAAACCTAGTCCTTTCACAGTACTTAGAATAAACTACTTTTGTATTATGATGTGACTTGGATAGCAGGCATTTGACCTTGTGTGAATTTTTTTGCCTTTTAAAACATGACAACTCCCACAAATAGGAAACTGTAATTTCTCTAGGGTATTCCTCATAAAGTCATATTTGGTATTTAAATAACCATTCTAAATTTTTATTTTAAGGAATTTTCTTTGTAAGAGAAAGTGAAGGTCCTCAGATCTTCAATAGGAGTGGAAACAGTGTTACATACTTCTTTATGTAATCTTTGCTGTGGCATCACAGTAATAAATTCCATGTGAGTAACAATGAAGAGGATAAGTAACAAGAAGTTGAGACAGACACATACACTGGAAATGGTAGTTTCACATTTTAAATGTGCATTAATTTCACTGTGGTGTTTCCTCTTTTTTTTTCTTTAAGCTTGCCATCATCTCCTGCTTCTGGCAAACCCCAGTGGAAACCATCTGAAGCAGATGAATTGTCTCCACCAAAAAATAAATTGAACACCCAAGATGGGATTCAGATTCTTGGCAGCTTGGGAACTTCTAGTCGCGCTCGAGCCAAGATAAAAGATGAGGACTCAGATAAGATCTTGCGTCAGTTGTTGGGAAAGGAAATCTCTGAAAACGTATGTATGCAGGAAAAGCTGACTTTGGAATTTCAGGATGCTCATGCATCCTCCAAGAACGTGAAGAAGATTTTGCCAGAAAAAAGGGAGTTGAAGTTAGCCCGTCTGAGGCAACTGATGCAGCGGTCCCTCAGTGAGTCTGACACAGATTCAGCTAATTCTGAGGACCACAAGAACACCCCTGTGAAACGAACTGACAAACCAAGACCTCAGCCTATAGTGGAGAGTGTTGAGAGCACAGAGAATTTGAATCTGATGCTTAAGAAACACACTTCTGCGGCAGGACGCCGCTTCCCCTTTGGTATCAGGGTCTCTAAGTCTGTGGATGGCCACAGTCCTTCTCCTACTTCAGAGAGCAGTGACGCAGATAATGAAGTCCCATATCAGTCTGGTACAGTACTTCAGAACCAATTTTGTGGAGACAACTCTCCATCCAGCTTGGATATTGCCACTGCTCAAAAAGTTGCCACAAGCCCCAAGAGTGCTCTCAAGTCTCCGTCTTCAAAGCGCAGAACATCTCAAAATTTGAAACTTCGTGTAACTTTCGAGGAGCCTGTGGTGCAGGTGGAGCTAGCAGAGTCAGAACTAAATGAGGAAAAGGATAAAGACCAGAGTAAAGGACTCATGCGGGCTCCACCCAGCTCTGGGGAACATGTAGGGGATCAGTTGAAAAGGCCTTTTGGAACCTTTCGGTCCATAATGGAGACACTGAGTGGCAACCAAAATAACAATAACAACTGTCAAACAGCAAACCAGGCCAAAACATCATCGACGTTGCCTTTTACCTCATTAGGAAGGAAGACAACAGACAGCAAGGGAAATCCAGCAGTTCTCTCAAAAGGAAGAAACAAGCCAGTGAGTGCACTGAAAGAAGGAAGGGTCTTTTTTTTTCTAGACTCTTTAAGTAATGAATAAATTTGACAGCTTCTTCCTCTTGCCTTTCTATAGCAAAAGGATTTATATAAATACTTTATTGTATTTGACCTGTAGAAATCCCATCCACTTTTTAATTTTGGAAGGCTTTTCTAAGGAGTGGCAGGTGTTGCTTGTGTATAGAGTCTGTACTCTTAGGGCATGTGATTCACAGGTTCTGTGTTGAAAGCTGTCTACAGAAACGTGATTCACATGGAAATGATGTTTGATATTGCACTGAGTGACAAAACTTACAGTGAGAATGTCAATCTTTAAACCATGGGATATCTGAGGAGTAAATAACTGAAGAACTATCCTTGTCCTGTCCTATAGCCAAGACTTGATGAGAAATAATAATATAATGGCCAGACTTCGCGAACGAAGATCTGTGGAAGGTCTTTGTACGCCTTCCAGCCTGCGCATTGGATTTATTTTAGGTGGGACACAGTGCACGCAGAACTGAGCCCACCCTTTAATCCTAAGGTTCATCTGCCGGGGCCAAGCGAGCTTGGACAGTGGCAGCGAGGTCCTCAGGACGTAGGTGGATTGCCTTACAGGGCTAACGGGCTCCACCTGCCCGGGGAGTTTCCCCGACCGGGAATTGAACCCGGGCCTCGGCAGTTACAGTGCCGTGTCCTTAACCACTAGACCACCAGGGGCTCCCGAATACAACCAGGAAAAATTGCAGAAATGGTCCTTCCAGCTTCTGTGGGAGCTACAGTGTTATTTGCCCACCTTCTTCTCACAGCATAGAGTCTTTTTGTGTCATATAGTTGGTTTGTAGCAAAATGTACTGGATCCAGGTCATCCCCTCTTTGCAGTCAAAAGAGTTTGATTCAACAGAATCAAAAAGATTCTGTTGGGAGGGATCCAAACAGAAAGAGGAGTGTATGCCTTTAAGAAAATGCCCCTCTTGTTTAAAGGAAGGAGAAAATACTTTGAACAAATGTATCTTCCAATAGAAAAAGGTATTGAATGAAAGAGACAGAGGGAGGAAATACTGTGGGAACAGTGTGTTTGCAGAGTGGAGAGAAGTGTGAGCATCTGGAGATAAAATAAAGTTGAGAGGGAATGGTAGATGATTTAATTCTCTGTGGAAGTCACACTGGGAGGGAAGGGGTGGATGGAAAGACATGAGTTGGAAGAATAAATTCAAGATAAAAAAAACTTAAAGCAGGCCAATAGCAGAAGGAGAAGGATTAGTGAATTATATACTGTAAAAAGTATGACAAAGTAATGGGAGAAAAACACAGCAAAATCTTAGGCAAAGAGGAGGCAAAATGGGTATGGAAAAGAAACAGTGGAAAGAGAGAACTGGGAAGCAGTGAGCAGTCCCTGTTAGTGGATGCTGCTAGAACAGTAGTGTCTAGCATACTGTAAAATGACATGAAATGAAATGAAATTAAATTAAATTAAACATTCAAAGGAGAGGTAGCAGGCTAAATTGAAGTGGGACTGCATTTCTTAAAGTTTGCTCAGAATCACAATATGAACTACTGGTCTGTCTTTGAAGACATGCACCATCTACTTGAACAGTCAGTTTAATATGGAAGTATTTATACAACACAATGGCTTCTTTTTTCAAATGAGTGCTTCAGATTACATAGTGACAAAGGAAAAGACAGTCTATCTTCAAAGATATTCTGATACATTTTAAGGTCATGAGCAGTTTTCGTAGTTCCCTAAGAAATTTGAAGAATTGTATGAGGTAATTCTAACAGGATTGATGCTTGCACTGTAAAATGCTTGTTGTCTGTGAAAAGGCCGTGTTTGCATGTCACTCTTGTCAACATCAAAACTTTGGAAAGAATAAATTTTCATACCAACCCAAAGGTCCACAGCACACATCTCAAAAAGGTAACAGATTCAGGCATAAAAAGAAATCCGTTGAAATGTTATTGTGGCTATCTGACTGCATGTTTTGTTAGATTTCCATGTTATGCATGTGACGAGCACAGTGCACGCTTTTAACTGATATGATGTTGTACCTCCTTAGGATCCTTTCTTCAGCTACACCAGTCTTTCCTCTAGCATGCTGAATGAAGAACTTCTGTGTAACTATGCTTGGTATGTGCTTATGCATGGTAATGTTTAGCATCTCTGTTGCTTTGTTTTCTCAAACTGTGTTAGCTAACATTTTCTGTAACTGAAACACTGGAATCTGTTGATTCATAAGAAGGGAAATAGATAAACATCTAAATTCCTAGAAAAGCAGAAATTTATGATGAATTTCTGCTGATGTCACCATTGATTTCAGTTCCAAGCAAGTAGAGAAAGTATTCATACTCATAAATCCATCAGGGTGTATAGCAGACTTTGGCTGAGTATTCTGCCTCTGTTGAATGTAAGTCAAGAACCAGATGAGAATGGAAATTAAATTTCCTCTCATGAGCAGAGCAAAAAAAACCACAGTTTGTCTCTAAATACAGTACAGAGAACATGAGAGTGCTCTACTTCAAATAGTAGTGCTTCAAGTAGTGCTCTTTTATTTTCTCACATTTTTCTTACTCTCCCTTAGATTTTTAACTTAAATCTGTTTTGTAAAAATCTGATTAACTATGACTGCATTCAAACTCCTTAATTTGGGCTATTCAGGAAGATAGAAATCAGTCTCTCGATATCTATAAAGACACGTTGGGAAAAAACATTTAAGCCATTAGAGAGTGTCTAAACAAGGGTAGCAAAAAGGGTCAAGGGCCTTGAGGGGAAGCCATAGGAGGAGCAGCTGAGGTCACTTGTTCTGTTCAGCCTGGAGCAGACTGAAGGGAGACCTCGTTGCAGTCTACAACTTCCTTGTGAGGGGAAGAGGAGGGGCAGGCACTGATCTCTTCTCTGTGGTGACCAGTGACAGGACCTAAGGGAATGGCCTGAAGTCGTGTCAGGGGAGGTTTAGGTTGGATATTAAAAAGAGATTCTTCACCCAGAGGGTGGCTGGGCACTGGAACAGGCTGATAGAGTTCAAAAAGTATTTGGACAATGCTCTTGGGCACATGGTATTACTCTTGGGGATAGTTCCGTACAGGGCTAGGAGTTGGACTCAATGATCATAGTGGGTCCATTCTAATTTGGCAGATTCTGTGATTGTATAAAAATGTTTATTTTGTAAGCAAATGCTTTCTAAAAATTGCCTGCCATTTTTACTCAACTCTTAACACTCATAAATTCTTTTTTCTTTTTCTGTTAAATTGAATGTTAGTTAGTTAGTTAAGTTAGTTTGATGTTAGTCATTCTGCAGTTCAGGAGCCTAAATTACTTTCAGGTTAGTAATTTCTAAATATCTAATACGTTTATTTTTTTTACCACTTGTTTGTTATTGCCAGGACCTTCCCATACTTGAAAACTGAATTTCTGTAATGGAAATGGATGTTTTGTTCTGAAGTCATTGGCACAGCATATGTGAAACCAGAAACAGAACTGTAAGATTTCCAAGAGGTTTCATTCTCTCCAGAAAACAAAGAGAGAAACTCCTGGGCAGAAAACTTCACAGCAGTAGTTTGAGGCACCATCAGTGGTCAACCGCCAGTCAAAACATCCAGCTGCCTGTCCAGACCATAGAGTAGTACAAAACCATTAAGCTCATCCTTGTGTTGGAGCTGCCTCCCAGATGTAGCCAGTTGTTGTAATTTGGCATTGCCTTGTGTAACTGCTGTTGTGCAAGAAATCCCTGACAACATGATATTTCCCAGAAACAGTGAGAGATACGGAAGGTCTGGCTGCCACTGCAGAGGTGTGAAGTCACCTGCTGGGAGGGTGATGGCTGGGCCTGAGCTCCTGGTTACCCCTCCAGTCCTGGACCAATGGTCCAGGCGCCATGTCCTGAAGTTGCCCCCATGGCAGTGGACATATGGAGAAACAGAGAGCAGGAAACAAGGAGCACAATGCACAGCTAGAGGAGGTTGTTATGGTACCCACAGATTAGGACAGAAGCGGGCAAATTGTGTGCCAGAGTCTGTGGCATAAGATCTCCAAAAATCACATAAGAATGGAAATTTTATTGTGCTTTTCAGAAATCAGAACACAGATCCAAAGGCTGTCAGAGCTTCTAAGCCAACCTTTGTGATGCCTTTTAGTATCTCGTGTGAATTTTGAATGGGGAAAATGGGTGCCTCTTGTAAGTCCACTGCACGATGTCCCGTAGCTGTGAAATTTAACTAACAGGAGAACATCACCATGGTGTGCACTACAAGCCCCTGGACACTGTCTGAATTTTCCCCAGGTGGCCTGAGGAAACAATGTAATTACCATTTCAGAACTATTTTGAATAAAGCTTTCTGGAAAAGAGTATAAATGATTAGTCTTTTAAACCTTTGTAGATTGTTATATTGGGGAATTACGTTGCTGGACACAATTGCAAACCCATTTTAACTCTAGACCCTTATATAGGGGATTTTATTATCATCTTCTGAAATATGAAGTCATTATGCAAAATCTACCTTCAGAGAGATGAAATTCCTGTCTACCAGCTTCCTGCTTACTTTTTCTTCAGCTTCTGTTTATTTCAGGGTTTTTGTTTGTTTTTTTTTTTTTCTTTTTTTTTTTTAATTTTCATTCAAAATACCCAAATACATCAAGGCTCTGTAGTTTATTTTTTCAGTTTGGTCACAGCTTAATAGTAGTGGATTGTGCTAGAATTTTTAGTGGCCTTTTTAAATTTGGTACATCCTCTTTTTCTGAAAGCCTTGGAGGAAATTTCAGATGTGCAGGATGGTGTGGAATAATTTTTCCCCTTTTGGAAGGATTAGCTAGTTTTTGGCAAATTACAACTCCAAGAAAATGCTTGTACTTTTTTTCCATCTTACATGCATGCCAATGAACAGCTCTTTCCCACATTTTAAATTATCTGAGATCTGCATTACATTAAAGTAAGCACTAACTCACCATATCAATACAAACTCCTGTATTTGTTGAAGCTATCAACAACAAAAATTACTTCGTACACTGGGGGTATCAGCAGAATCCACTGTCAGATTTCCGTCAGATAGTAAACTGGGCATGTTTCTAAAATGATGAGTGGATCCCACTGCCAGAGCTAGTGCTAGATAAATCACAACTTCAAATATATACTCCAGAAAATACTCGTCTATATGTCTGATAAAATAGTAACAATTCAAACTAATACACTATAACATCGATATGAAAGTAATTTAATCCTTGTCTCAGACAATTTACATTTGTTCTGTTGTGAACTGCTATGGTCATGCATTACTGCTTGCTGCATGAGGGGATTTTTAGTATTTCTGGGGTTATACAGGCATCAGAAGATGTTAGAAATTTAATTAGGAAATTGGTTACTAATTAGTAATGATGGTAATACATTTTCTCCAGGTCAAGAGTCACAGTATTGTCACCTAGAGACATCTGCATTAGTTAAAAATAATGCTCTTTGAGGTCACGTTGCAACTGTAGAACTACAAACTGAGGTCTTTAAAGTGCCTAGTGAGTCTCTACATAGGGGACTCATGCGCAGGAACTTTCAGCACTGCAAGTGTAAGCTCATGCAGTAGTTAATTATCTTAGCCTTAGAAAGCAGACTTTAATAAAGCTATATAGTTAACACTAAACATACTGTTGATAACAGCAATACATGCTAAGTGCAAAAAAGTAGATATGGCAAAAAGTTAAGTGATCCTCTTTTACCTCAATCTCATTCCTACAAAATCTGCTTCCACTGGCTCCATTTTGTGTCTTTTGCTCTTGCCTTGGGTATGTGGTAATAGTAATTTAGATGAATGATGAAGATTTTAAAATAAAAGGATCCCTGATACCCTCTTACCTCTTATTAGGACCCACAACTCTGATCCATGAAAAGGTCAACTTCTGTTAAATCCTGAAGTAACCACAAGGTTATCTAACCATCATATCCTTGGGGATATTTGGTTCTTTGTGATGATTGCAGACTGAAATAAATCTACTCTGGTTTATAAGAATCAGGCTCACAAATATATGAGTTTAAGACAAATTTCTTTGTACGTATACTCTTGCCTTTGCTGTAGTATCTGTCCTTTGCAGCAGCAAACCAGGTAGTCATTATTATATTGTAGGAGTTTTGCTGTTTTGCTGTTCACTAATACAACTAAAAATGAGATTTTTAACTGGCTTGCTGAGTTGCTGTGGACGCTTAGTCAACAATTAGTTGGAAGGTTACTTGAAGAGAAAGGGAACATATTAGGAACTCAGAACAGGGACATATCAAAGGAACTGATGAAAACAAATCTTACAGATATGCAGTTATCATATTTTTTCACCTTAATTGGCAAGCTATCATTTGAATCTCATACACAATAGATAGATTTTTAATTTTTTTTTTTTAATTTAAGTTTACCTAGTGGGGAAATGAAAACATGCTATGGAGAAGTTATCCTCAACTGTGCATATAATAATATCCTAATGACTTGAATTGAGTTTTTGCATAAATTACAATGTTAAAACAGATCTAGGCCCATGTCAGAAAGATAATTACTGCTTTCCATTTTTCCTGTGGTGTTTGCCTCCATCTTCCACCTAAAACAGACACATAGAGTAAATACCATGAATCGGCTTCTGAAAGTGTTCATTTCTCTCTGATGATTATTAATGGGGACAAGATGATTCCATTACAGGCAGAGTCAGAAACTAATAGAATATGTCCAATGTTTATTGTAGTGGGTTTGCTTATCACTGTGATACTTTCCACTAAAGCACAAGGAACTTTTTGGTGTTCTGTTCATTATTACCAGGACATTACAACAGCACACTAATTAATGCCATGACTGAAAAAGCTCCTCATCATCCCATTGGTTTCCAGGTTTGATTTCAGAAAGAAAGCTACAACTCAGTAGAAATACACAGTATTAAAAAGTATTTTGTGTAGTACATGTCTAGAAAAATAAGCTCTGAGAGAAAGATTAATTCAGACTTCAGTACATGCAAGTACAATAAACCAGGGTAAATAAGCACAGTGCAAATATGTCTATATTGTTAGTGTTACCATGAATAATTTTCTTTTTTTTCCAGGCATGATGACATCAACTGGAACAGCCTGAAATTTGTCAGTCAAAAGAGAACTGAAGAGCCAGAGCTGCAGGAATTCTTCCTCTAAACCACATCATAATGTCTTACTTCATCTGAAATACCTGAAATATAGCCTTTTGAAACACTAATATGAGACATACCCCTCACCAGCAAAACAGCAGCTGTTAGGATGCCTTAATTTGTAGCAGTTAGACCATAAACAAATCTTTTTTATGATATATATGTATATTTAACTTGTTTGTTAGCTGTGCTATGTAAAGGCATGAGTGGGCAACAGTAATTTGAAAATTGTTATGACACAGGCAACCTCAAAAATGTTTGTTGGGCCACAGAACATGTTTTGTACTTTGTGTCTTGCATGGATATATTGCATATACCTTTATTTCCCTTTTTTGATGGCGTATACTGTCAAAGTTTCAGCCAGGACTCTGCCTGCACAGCTCCTCAGTGAGACCAAGGCAAAAGCATTGAATTTTTTTTTTTTGAGTATGTTTGTCTGTTGTCATTTCTATTTTTTGTAAAAAGGAAATAAAGATGGTGTTAATAGGACACAAGGAGTCCACATACTTCTTATACTTCCTCTTTAAAGCTTTAAGTTTCTAATTGTTCTTTTTCGTGTTCATTTGATAATTAGGCAACATCCAGTACCAGTATTTCAGTTCAGTCAATCGAGTCAAGAATTTCTTTAATATTTAGTGGTCCTTTATCATGTAGGTATGTGTAGAAATAAAAAGAAAGTATAAATGCATTACTAAAGTTATCAAGTACTGTTACTTGCCAAACACAAGCAATGTACTCAGCTTTGTTCAAATGACTGAATAATCTGATGAAAATCTAGTCCACATTCTCTCAAAACTGTCATGATCCTTTTATTGACTGTTCTGTGAACTTTTCAGAGAAAATGAATGATTTCACTTCGTTTCTAGTAAACTATGAGTAGATTCTTCAAATGTGTCATACAGCACACCATGTAAAGCAGAGGCAATCTTTACTTGTCACATTTATTTATATCAGATATGTGTGTATATGTTTGCTTTATTTTGATTATATTGATTTATTTCCATTTGAAGACTGCTGTGGTTTGCTGAGAAAGTTCCAAATACATGGGGATTTATTTTACTAACTGTTCTAATAAAACATAGGGAAGTCAAAAGAAGTTTGCCAAAGAAATTTTGTATTTGTCAAGAAGTCATAGAATCATGAAGTGGTTTGGGTCAGATGGGACCTTTAAAGATCATTGAGTTCCAAATTCCCTGCAGTGGGCAGAGACGTAAAAAATTATGATATTATGAAAATTAAATTCTGGCAGTTGCAGAACTAGTAACTAAAAAATGTAGACAGGTGAAGATTTTGATGAAATACAATGGAATTGCTTTCTATGCAGTTTCTTGTGCCTCTTTTTTTACTGTGTCTGTCTTGACCATTGGGCTTTGTTTCTGGTCAGTGAAGAGAGAGAAACTTACTGAATGCGATTCATTCTACCTATTAGAGATATCTCATTTACCAGGAGTACCAGCTAGTCCCTTCCTGCTTACTACGGGGAAGTGAGATAGTAAAGCTCTTGGAAGAGTTATAGTATTTGGATGCCTTTAACTAAGGGAGATAAATGTCTTTCTTTGTGTCAGTCTTCAGAGTGATGTCACATTTGACCATACAGCTTCCACAGACCAAGATGACTGAATGCCCCAGGCACCCTGTTTATAGGCTGTGGATAAGCACAGAGTACTACTAGATAAACTGGGGCCAGTTGAGACATCAGAAAAACAAAAAAGAAAACCAAAAAATGCCTACACACACAAAAAACCAAACAACCAAACAAACAACCCAACCCAAACCAGACAAAAAACAAACTCAAAAAAATACACCCAAAACAAAAATAACCCACACAAATAGAAGTAAAATTAATGTACTTACAGAAATGAAATTCAGAAATTCTTTCCACAGTTCTTATCTGTCAGTTGGCAAGTCTCTGATTTTTAAGCTAAAGTGATAAACCTAGCACTCTAGCTGACCTGCGCTGTGTTGTTTAAAGAAACAACCAAACCTCCAAAAATATCTGTGAGCCAGGAAAAGCAATACCTCTAACTGGGCCTCCTGTCGTCTCTGTGCATATGAAAAATCTGAATGCAAAATGAGAAGAGACACATGTGCTGCAATTGCCAGAGTGCTGAAAGAGAGCTAAAAAGGAAAGATTCTGTGTCTGGTAGATGGGCTTAAAACAAACAGGCAATTTGCATTTTTGAGAGTGCGAAGAGAGTTGGCTGTGGTCATGTGAATGGCTGAAGAAGCAATCCTGCTGAGTGATCCTGACAGACTGGAGAGTTGTAAAGTCTGCCACAGCTATAGCTAGTATCTCTCTGAAGCAGGGGATAAAAATGAGTTTCAGTGAAGGGATTTGAAACAGACCAGGATGTAAGTATTGTCAAGTCCTGGAAGAAAGAAACGGCCTATTCTGAGACTGAGGATTTAAAAGTTACCTGCTGTCTGCAACATAGCAATTTCTAGAGTATGTTCTCGTGCAGCACATAAAGAATCAAATTGTGCAAGTATCCTAGGGCAATAGAGATTACAAGATCACAGGATAGGGTTGGGATTACCAGAAGATGTTTGGGGCCTGTGGTTAGAGATACCCATGGCTCCTGAACGCATTGCGACAGAAAGCTGTTTTGGGGTAGCCAGTGCAGAAGAGAGGCCAACTGGATGCAAGCATGAAAAGTAACGTCTGGAAGGTTTAAGGTGAGCTCATGTTGCATAAACTGCAGATTTTATTATTCCTAATTTCAGAGATTCTTTCCTACCTAGGGCCCCAAAGCCTGCATATGGCACACTCTGATGTCATGCCTATTAGAGAAATGCTGATTCTGTGATCTTCAGCTGGCTGATGCATGTGCACTCTGCATATTTGTGTCCTTAGTAGGTATAGAATTCAGGTGCCATAACTCTTTCTGTTTAGTTTGTAATGCTCCAGGAGTATCCCTACTGGCATGAGTCTAAGTCAGGCTTCTGTCAGCAAAGCATAAGCGTTTCCCAGATGCAGAAGAGATGATCAGGGAATTTCCAGCAATCATCTTCAGAAATATCCGTTAGCCAAAGTTTTTAACAGGAACACAAACCCTTTATGATTACAGCTCTTGCAGAAAAGGTCCTCCTCTGTCCACTTAGAAATTTTTGATCAAAGAAGGCAGTGATTTACTAGTGAACCAATGTGTGTCCTAATAAAATTGTATCTGCAGACACCACAGGTACAATGAATAACTATTCGTGTCCTGTCACTGCACAAAAATGTCAGAATAAGGCTTCTCTGTGTTTATCCTTCAGCTCTGTACCAAAGGTAATAAACAGGGTGCCAGAGAGCAGTAGTGAATTCCCAAGTTAAGGTAATCTCTGACTCTCCTTTTTGAAGAATTAAAATAATTTACTAAGAGCCTTGTTTTTTTTTTTTTTTTCATGGCTGACCAATTCATTTCTTTCTGGTACTCGAGATAAGCAGCAAAGCATCAAAACTGAAATAATGATGCTTTATTTCATCATCAGAATGGTGGGCTATGCTTTGTCCTGCACTAGTAGAGCAGCATTTTAGTAATATTTCATTTAATTGCCTTTCAGTTTCCGTGTTAGAGAGTGAATACATTGGTTTACTAAGTTACTAATTAATAAAATAACTACAGACAGCATAGTTGATGTGGGAAGGAGATGAAAGAGACAAGTTAGACAAACAGATTTAATATTCATTTCACTGTAACTGTCATTCAGAAACCTTTTTGTAACATCAAGCTGACATAAGATCAATGGCATAACAAAATATGATTCACATCGTAAGGGTAAAAAAATACTTTAACATCCACTTATTTATAACAAAATGATAACTCTCAGAAACATGTTCTCTGAGAGCTGATTTATTGCATGTTTCATCACCTATCATTACAAGCAGTGTCAGAATAGGGTCATGCAACACAGTTAAAAGTAAAGTAAAAATGTCAGCACATCACATCCTAGGTGTGAACTAATGATTTAGTGAACAGATTTCATGACGAGACAACTTTTGTCTGCATGTAGACTAAGATTTGCCTCCTCATACCCTTGAAATATTTCTTAGCCTTTAAAAACCCACTTGGTGAAAAATCAACGGATTTGTGAAAAATACAGTCCCTATATCAAAGCCCTGCATCAAACTGGTTTTCAATGACATAATAAGAATAATTTCTCAAATTATATTGCATTTCCTATTCAAAAATGTCTTTCCCACTGTAGATCAGCTATACCCAAGTATAACCTGTTATATAATTAGCTTTTTTATAATCTTGTTTCTCTGTTTATAAATACATTTTGAAGTAGCAAGTAAGTACATAATCATGCAGGAGAAGTCCAGCACATGCCCTGTAACCAAAATATCTTTCAGACACTGAACTCTGCTGAGTTGAAGTTGCCCAAATATAAAAGTCCAAGCACTGCGCAACCTGCAGTTCATCCTCTGTCTCTGCATATTATCACTGGCCAATCACCTTCTTGTATACACCAGACATACTACACTCTATTTGTACACGTCTTTTCTTCATTATATTGACCACTCAATATGTAACTTTGACCCAAGTATCAGAGACTTCAGCCAGGAGAAATCAGGTAGTTTATTAATGTGCCACACAACCTCTTCCAGATAAAGGGGCTACATACACAGCATTATCCACCCAATCCTCCTTGCACACATTTAATAATGCATCACCAGTTTTCCAGATACTCCAGATTTTGTAACATGGACTGCTTTTGTTCAACATATATGGTCAGCTATAAATAATAGCTCAAGTCATCTGTTTCCTGAAGAACATGTTACTCTTTGACATCTGGAGAGTCACTTCCTTTCTTTCTCAAACTGCTAGGTGCTTTCCCAGTGTGCTTACTAGCAAACAGGAGGAAGGAAAATAATTGTTCAGGGTATATTTGGAAAACTGATAAGAAATCCTGGCACTGTTAGAACAGAGAGCTAGCTTCTTATCTCTTTTGCCAGTTAGAAATACTGCTCCAAGAAAAGACAATAAAATCATGTGGGTCTGGAAGTGAAAAGGAAAGGCCTGAAAGGAGTTTGCCCTGTTTCCAGTATAGAGATGTAGATAGTGTATATGTGTAGATATGTGTAGATATGTGTAGAATCTGGAAAAACTGCAGTATAGGGACCAATTCAGGGGTTTTGCAGTTCAGAAAGCTGAGGCCTGGCCATATAACTATGTGTCTGCGTATGTAGGCAAATGTTAAAGATAAGACAACTGTCTTCCAGGACACAGCTAAAAAGGAGGATTGGAATAAATGCCCCCGTTTTTTGCTCTGCACATTGTCTGCTACAGGTAGAACAAGAGGCAGTGACTATAGAGCTGAAGCAAAGGGGATGGAGGTTATGTGTTAGCAGAACTTTCCACAAGTAATGATAGCACTGGAAACAATAGCTGGGGGAAGATGTGAGAGAGACATAATTGGAGGATTGTAAAAATAGGTTGGTGAAACAACTGTCTGAAATTACATGCCAGCAGCAACCGTCAGAAATGCCACGGGGCAGGCAGTTGAACTTGGATGACCTCCTGAGATGCCCTTCAGGCAATTTTCTTTTAACGGGTCTGTGATTCAATTGTGACAGAATCAGTTTAAGATGGGAAACTGTGAGGTCTTAACCCATTATGGCTTTTATAATACTGTCAGGTGAACAAACATTCTGCCAGAGGTCCACGATATGGCATTTATTACCTGAGAACGCTGATCAAATAGTATCCATGTACAGGTTTGCTAAGGAATCAAATAGGTGGCTTAACTTCAGGCTTTTTTGAAAATGTCTACCCAAATTGTGACAGCTTCTAAAATATAGTTCTGGTCTTTTAGGAAACCAGATAAAATCCTTTTGCTCAGTGCAATGTTATTTTTCACTAGGCAAGAGGTATCAGAGATATAAGCAAAGGTTTGTTTACAGAATTCTCAAGCTTCACTATGTGTGCAGTACTAGCACAGGAGAAGAGAGCCAGCAGTGTGCCCTTGTGGCTGAGGAGGCCAGTGGCATCCTGGGCTGCATCAGGAAGAGCATTGCTAGTAGGTTGAAGGAGGAGATCTTGCCACTGCTCTACTCTGGTGAGGCCTCACCTGGAGTGCTGTGTCCAGTTCCTCTGTATAAGAGACATGGAGCTCCTAGAGCATAGCCCTCCTAGGGAGGACTACAAAGGGGAACTGAAGTTCCTCTCTTATGAAGAAAGGCTGAGGGACCTGATGAGATAACTGAGAGGGATTCTTATCAATGTCTGTAAGTATCTGAAGGAAGGATGTCAGGAGGATGGAGCCATCCTCTTCTCTGTGGTGCCAAGCAATAAGATAAGAGGCAACAGGTAGAAACTGGAACACAACGTTTGAACGATGTGGAATATCTTTACTGTGATAGTGACTGAGCACTGGAACAGGCTGCCCAGAGAGGTTGTGGAGTTTCCTTCATGGATATATTCAAAACACAACTGGACACAATCCTCAGTAATATGTTCTAAGAATTCCTGCTTGAGCAGGGATGTTGGAGTAGGTGACCTCCAGTGATTACTTCCAGCCTTAAACAAAAATTGTCTGATTCTGCGATTCTGTTGTTGCTGACTCAGGGCAATTGAACAGTTCAGCTTTAATTAAAAGGAAGGATCTTGAGCAGCAATTGAAGGTGCCCATTTCGGTGAAGAGAAGCTGCCAGTGCCCGATGGCAATCCTAGGAGTGATCTTGTGCTGTACTTAGCATTCGGTTCCCTTTCTTGTTGCTCAAATGTGAATTCTGTCTTTCCCTTGCTGGAGATAGACATAAAAAAGCATCTTAAAGATATCAACAAGATAAATGTTGTTTCTCCTAACAGCACAGGAAGAAGTTACCTTTGCTATTCAAGTGATAAAGGCTGAGTTCTTCAGCATGAAGATTTACATCCCAAAACCATGGTTGAGGGACTTGCATGCGTGTGAAATACTTTCTGGGACACTTGAAAACCCTTTGAGCTTTCCTTACAGATGATGTTACAGATCAAAATTATACTTTGACCTCATAAAATCCCAACAGGAGAAAGAAATATCCTCAAAATCTATTGCCTAATTTCTTGATCCCCTGGGAATGCATTTGCAAGAGAGAATTTTAAATGCATTGTTTTTTAAAAAAAGCACTGCTGTGTGCAAAGTTCTCACTGTTCTCACCTAAAAGTCACTTGGATGTCTGACCGCCTTAATTGGTTTGCCTGATATGTTCCTGGGCTTAATCTCCTAAGTCACTTTTTGAAGCTGTTTTGCTTCTATAGTATGGAGTAGTTGCAAAACAGTCAACCATATTCACAAGCAACTCTAATTCTGTGGTGGAAAATTGCCATCTGGTGACATCCAGTGTCAGGACTGGAGATAATTTTTTACTGTTTTCAGTAGAATTGTTCTATGCATTCACCAAACCTGATGGTTCTGAAGATAAGTACTTTAAAGTATACTTCAAAACATTAAAAGAAATTATGAACTAAGATTATTCACAAAGAAATCCCATTCTACACTGAAAGCTTTTACTGTCTTCGTAGGAACAAGCTAAGCAAATGCTAAACAGAATCTGCAGTAAGAGAAATAAGGAGAAAATCCTTTTTATGTTGTAACAATTAAAGAAAAAGCAACAGGCATTCTCCTTGTTTGCTTTTTTTTATATTTTTACAATAAACATAAAATAGGCACATATTTCATCTGACTGTTAAATGCATCTGTATGTTCCAATTTATTTTGAGGCTTTATTTATGAAAGTGCACTACTGGAAAAGTAGTGAACTCGTTCTTTTGGAATTTCTGGTTTCCTTGAATAAAGAAATTTACCACATGACAAGTAGGCATGTATAGGGAGCCGTTATTCATCCCTTTCTAGCCTTTCTCAGCAGAAAGACAGGAGATATTTGTACTTCAACATAAAATTTTTAAGCAAGAGTCTGGGTGTTTAATATGTCTATTTTCTGTTCTGAAGAGCCTTTAAAAAAAGGATCAGATCACATCCAGCAGAGAGTAAGGGGAAGAATGGTGTTGATTAAAACCAGCTAAGCCACTGGAGATTTCCATTGCTGTCTCTCAGAGAAGTGCTTGGCAGTCAAGAGGCCACTTCATGCTTCTTCTGTAACTGCACCTTTTGAAGCTATTGGAAGTCACCATCTTTAGGACTTTCAAGTCAAGTGTGGAACAGATTTAATTTATTCTGAAAGTAAAGAAAACAAAGGGTTGCAGAAACAGGAGAAATCCATTTCTAATAGAAATAATAGATTTATTATTATTTATAAAAATAGATTTTTTATTTCTACCCTTGTCCTTGAGATACGTGAATGGATGTGGATAGATAGATATTCTTTTTTATGTACATGTAAATGTATATCTATATATCAATAGAATTTAAGGTGTCAAGCAGGTATAAGATATGACTTGGCAGCTACTTGTCAAACTAACAAGTTTTCTCTGGCATTTTGTGCTCCTGATATGCATTTATGTAGCAGAACAGATGTCAGTCAAACATTACCTTAGAATAATGTTATCTTCAAAGCACTGCAAGTATGATGTGCAAGGCATTAGGGAGCTATTTAAGAAATATTTCACATAAAAGTCTTTTTAGGAGCTAAAATTTTCCTAATGAATTTTTAGAACTTGATTCAACCTAGTTTGGAAAGATTTTACAGACAAACATTTTAGAAGATAAGTTCAAACCGTGTGCATTGAAAAGCTGTTTGAATCTCACTAACTGCAAAACCTTAAATCAGTAGTATGATCATCTAATTAACAACTATGCAGACAGTATTACTGTTTATATTCCAAATTTTTTTTTTGTACCACTTTAAGTGCAGCGTGCTCCTGTTTTACAGCACAGGTCTTTAACCTAGTCTCTAGCTTCTGGCACTAAAATATTACAGGAACATTTTTCATCGAACTGTTTGCAGTATGGCACGGTGTGAGCTGTTCAAATATAAGATATGGGGATGAGAATGCAAATATTGTTTGCATAAAATCATTTAGATTTTGAGTGGCAATTGAAGTGTATATATACTTGCATATAACACAAGTGATATAGAAAAGCAGTGACAGACAAATCATGGCATCATGAAGATGCTCACTACCATGTGGCTTTGTTGATCACCAGAGGGAGACAGAGCGTGTAACATATCAGGGTAGTGCTGAAAGCAGCAAGTAAGGCTCAGGGTAAAGGTAGCACAAGATTATGCAAGTTTACAAAACAGTGACAGATATGCATAATAATGCAACTTCACTGCTTTGCTCTGTTTTTGTTAAGATGGACATGCACCTGACAGGAGACACGAGTAACTTCATACTAGCAGAGGACAAAATATTCCTAAATAAAGAGAGACTCACTAGCAATCGGTTTTTTTTATTTAAGTTAATGAAATATGTAAACACAAACGGTTTGACCAAATCAACACAGAAACATGTGCGTGTGTGCTTTTTGGGGCCCCGGCTTTTTGAGAGAGAACCAAAAGTGTGTTTGAGACCCCATCATCAAGCCAGACCGAACGTGTTGTTGCTTAAAAGGCTGTGTCTACAAGGATATTTAATTGTCTCAAAACTTCTTAATAATGGTGTAAATTTTGGTGGTGAGAATACTGGGAGGAAAAGTACATTCTCTTTTATAACCACAGTGCTTTTAATTAACCTGCGTTATAACATGGCTGAAAAGACAGCAGAGATCATCTCTGCCTGGGCGTCAGAGCCTGACACCTGCAGAGCAGTGAAATCAGCCTGTGGAAGATGAACTCAAGCCTTTACTCTTTCATTAGCCAAAATAATGATTTAGAAGTCTACAGTGGCTGTAGAAATGACTGCTGGAAAAAAAAAAAAATCTAGCAGCCAAAAATCATAGTACTGCTTTAGGCAATAGAGCTGCAGATCTCAGAGGCCTCATAATTACCTGGATGAGATGGCTTCTCACAGGTCCCACAGCTAATCAACTTCCTCTGCTCTCAAGAACTTGCATTTGCCTATCAGGCTAAATGACTTCATTCTGCCTTTCTACCTTATTTTATTGATAGGAAAGGAAAAACTGGCAACTTAATGATTTGCAAGTAGTCAGGCTGTCAGACAGTTTTTCCCTGAAAGCCCATTCAGTGTCATTTCCCTGATGGTCTTGGAGCAGAATCATTCTGTAATGGTCAGGATAATGTGGACTCTCAAGTGCTCTGTGTTCCAAAACAGACACAGAAAATCTATCATTTCTTCTGTGTACCACCCATAGTTGCAGGAGGAATGGATCACTTAGCACTCATTTTAAGTTACCAGGTACATACAGCTTTCGTGTACTCAAACACAGTGACATGAACAATTACTTAAAGTGTACTGAGAAGAAAGAAAGACACAGCAGCTCCCAAAGCATGGCAAGGCAAATAAAAATTCTGTTAATCAGGTGGGTCATTTTGTTCTGTTCAAAATAGCACCTTCGTGTATGGCTCTGGCCTAGGTTCATTTTGGCTATTGCAACTGTTTTAAATTTAGTGTCAAAAAACTGTCCCATATGCCTGTTCTATGAACCATTTCTTTTGTAGCACTGAAATAAAGCCATACTTTGGATTGGTCAGGTCAATGGGATTACCTGGTTGCTAATTGCTTAGGTTTGGCTTTATTGGAAGCTTTTTACATTTAAGAGTAAGTTTAAACACATAAGCAGACACATACTTCTCTTATTCTGTCTTCTCTCAGATTTGCTAAGTTTGTGCTGGTTCTCACGTGAATTCTAGACAGGGGGTAAAGTAAATAAGCCATATATATTTCTACAGGTAGGACATGCATTCACTTGAATATTACCTGAACTGGAACTTTCTCTGCTAGAGTAACATGGTTTGCTTCTGGAAATCTCCCTGTTAGTCCAAACAGAAACTTAATATAGGGCAAAAAGCTTTTCAAGAAGGCAAAATTCTAACATTATATAGATTTTGAGCACCCATTTTAAGATCACTTGAGAAAATACATACTCCTGTTTTTATTTCTTCATGTCTTTTCCTCCTTTATTTAATCATTTACACTGTATCTATCATGATAAATTTAACCATCTGTTCTATGTCACAAATATTCCTTCTAATGAAGTTTCTTGGACATTTTGTCATTAATTTTCAGCAATACCAGGAATTCTCCCCAGTGTTTACAATTAAGTAATGTCTTTCATCTCCAGAGATCTTCAGAGTTTCTCACATGCTGATCTGCCCACACTCATTCTCAGTTCTTCAAAGAATTTGGCTCCAGTGATGGGATTTAGGTTTTAGTTCAGCACATGCAGTGTTGAGAGTGAATATATAGTGTTTTTATATCAAAAGCAAACACATTTTGTGTGAGTGTTTAAGTCTGAACATGCACAAAACCAGGTTGTGTGTTTTAAGGAGCGATTGTTTCATTTACTGGCAGAGCGTAACACGGGAGAGGCTGACTGGAGGCAACGGAAATATTAACTATTTTGGCACGAGAGTCAGGAAGATAGCTGAGATCCAAAGAAGCAATTTGATGCTTTCTCACCATCTGCAAAAAGATTTTTCTCATTTGGTTGGTACAGGAAGCTACAGACCATGAGTGAGCTCATGCTTGTGTCTGTCTCATAGAGCTTCCTGCTGCAGTTGCTGGAAAGCCCATTTTCTCTGTCTGCAGTTTCACATAACTTTGCTAAGGAAGGCCCATGACAGGGTGAAGGTGAAACACATAAGCTCTTCCTACGAAAGGCCAACTTCTAAAAACTAGTTTTATTCCTTTTAGTTGATCCTTTGACTTAAAAAATAAATTATAATTTAATAGTAATTGGAAAGTACTAATAACCTTTCTCAATATCCACAGTTCTTGTTGGAATCTAAACCTCACTAGCCACTAATATACTAATTCTACTTTACTTTCATCTGTGTTCTTTTTCCTTTCTTCTTCTTCTGGAGAGAAGAAAGGGTTAAGTCCACATCCTCACAGAGGAGTAATAGTTCTCCCCAAAAGACAAGTCACAACCAAACTATTTAATTGTAAACGTCTCACTGAAGAATTGGTACACGAATGAGACATGACTTCATCCTTTAACCTACATGCTTCATTGGTCTAGGGAACCCTGGTGGGTTTGGCCCATTTTAGTCATAGTTGTCATGGGAGATCCTTAATGACTTAGTAAGGTAGCTTAAAAAATCTCCATACAGAATCCAGCATATGGTATATTTATTGGCAAACGTTAATCCCCCTAGGAACAAGTTCTGTAGTAACAAATGATGAATTATGTGGCTTCATAAGCATTCATGTCATCAAGTGCACCACTGACCTTTTTACATTTTCAGGGGGATTTTCTGCTGTGCGCAGTTTCTCTGGTTTGGCAGTGAAGCAGTTTAACACCATGTCCTGAAGGAAACGGATAATCAATAATTTTAGTTTGGGTTACTGTAAAAGGTAAATGAGATCTGTATATTTTTTGGGCAAGTAAGCCATCCAGGAATTAGTGAAGTTTAAACCAGGCCTAACAGAGAACACAAATACTCATATTACAGGGACTAAAAGTAGAGGACAGCAGAGTGAACACAAAGTAGACTTTCTTCACAGGTAAAAAGAAGTAAGAGTAGGTCAAATAGGCTTTAGAGTGCCGGGAGGGGAAGTTTGTTTCAACTGTGCCTTTTTTGGGCAAGAAGCAAAACTGTGAAAATATCTCAGTCTAGTGAATAAGTATTTTATGAATTTTAACAAGAGATGGTTATAAGGTAGCCTGCAGTTAGCAACCAAGGTCTTTCATTTAGGTTAATCTGAGAGGTTACCTGAATCTGTTGCCTAGATCCTGTGATTATAATTTTGGTCTTGGGCTTGTTTGGACATGGAAACTCTAGAAAATATGTTGACAACTGGAGAAGGGCTGCCTGAAACTACTGGATTGAGAAAAGGAGCAGAGAAGATCAGGATGCAGGCATGTCTGGCTGTTCTGGTAACTTGACACTAATCTGCCCACAAGAACAGCATCTGACCCATCAATTCATCAATTCAGCTCTGAAACCAGAGCACCATTTCCAACAGAATAGTTTTCCAAAACTAACATTTTATGATATGATAGAAAGAAGCAGCTATTACCACATGTATATAACATGCACAACTTTATGTGTACAGTGTACAGTCAGTGCTGTACATAGGTACCCCCAACTGTACTACAGACAGAGCTGTAACAAGGAACGCTTTCTTTATCTTACTGACTATAGACCATGTTAAATTCAAAACTAAACTCTGTGCTGATCCAGCTGATGAATGTGTGTTCTTCTGTCCTTTCCTTAATCACTACTACACTCTGCTGTACCCAGTTAGAGCTGGTATTAGGTCAGGCAGCCCACATGGGAGAAGTTGAACCTGTGTTTCACAAGGTGCGTTTGCTGCCAAGTGAAACAACCAAATCCATAGCTGCAGTGGTAATGTAGTTATTTTTAGTCCTGGCTTCTCCCAGTGCTCTGCCCAACAACTGAGATGAACTAACAGCAGGCAGTGTTGCAATGCATGTACCCAGATGTGGACAGACAGGTAGCTGTTGGAAACACCTTTTATCCCCATGGCTGAATATGTACATGCATGTAAGTAAACATGTAGCTAAGTTATCTGGATTGTAATTCACTTGTGTGGTGGATGTCAGCACAATTCTGAGGAATAGCTAATATTAATTACCACGACTTGCACTACATACCCCTAAAATCAGTGCTAAGAGTTCAGTGAGTAGTCAGAGAGGAAGGGTGAGCTGTTGGTTGCACTGTCACCACCGTTTCTTTCTTTTAGTGTATATCTTATGCATCTTTTCTCCATGGCTTGTCTGGGATGGGCTGTACTTCACTATAGAAGCTGAACAGGTTTGCAGGTGAAGCTGAGTTAGAAGTGACATCTTCATCATGTTTGTGAAGACTCACCATAAACACAGAAAGATGTCCAGAAAGCTGGGCACTTGTGCAGCTCCTCTCCTATCGTATGCTTCAGGCTACCCATACACATCCACAGGGACTGTTCACCAAAGACCTGTCAACCACCTCCCTTATTGCTGCTGCTCACCCTCAGGACCCAAGATAAGAAGATGCTTTGTCAGCATCACAGAAACAATTCTTGATATTGCTCACCTTAGAAGTATGAGGCAAACCATGCTTGAACAGCACAGGCACACTGGAAAACACAGTAATTTAAGCAGACTGAATTGCTTGGGGCTGGATTTGCCAGGAGAATTTTTGGACCATGAGAACATTTATATGCCCTGGGCCTGAGCTGCCTTCTCCATCCCATCATGACTTATGGTCCTAATTGATTGGAACTGCCAAGCCTGGCTGCCAAGCAGAATATTTTTACAATCCTGGTTCTATTTATGCACTGACAAATGCAAAACTTGGTGTCAGAAAAGAAGGTGTGAAGCAGAACTGCAGGAAAAGAAAAAAATTGACAGAGAGGACTGCGTAGTGATGAACAAGACACTGAGGGGTGGTACCACATGTGAATACCTGTACCTGGTGCTAGGGAATGCTAAGAGCACTTCTAGAAACATGCTTACACAGGTCTCTGAAACAGCATTTGGCAGGATGTTTTATTTTGAAATATGTACTGGTCTCTGCTGGAGATGCTCTCTGATTTTCTGCTTTCAGTCCTTTTTAGAGACTAATGACACCCAAATGTCAGAGCTTTGTCAGAGCACATTAAAATATAGAACCAAACCTATTACACAATGACATCCACAGAAGATCTCAGTGGGACCAGACTGGTTTTATTTTCTATGACAGAAAAAACCCACCACACTTTGGAAAAGACCATTTCTCTCCCAGGTGGCACAGCAGCCTCTTTAAGGTAGAGGAAAACATAGTGTCCTGGTTTGATTTCTTGTGCCAGCCAGAAGAATCAGTTCATGTTCACTTGTTATAGAGGAATCAGCTTGCAGGACCATGGTGTTCAGAAGGCTGTTTTCTACACTAGCACACGACAACCCAAGCATTTCCTACAGCTGACCCAGTCTAAAACACCTTTTTTCTTTCACTGCTACCTAAAATAGACACAGAAGTAGTAACTATTTCTCTCACAACAGTGCCTCAGCTCTGCTACTACTTGTGCACTGACCACAAGCCTTCACAAACTTGTTTGTCATATCTTTAGTCAAGTGAGGCCGTTACTCCAGTTACACTTGCTGTAGTTTTATGAATACATCAAGCTTAAATTAAACATTTGCTAAAACCCAGAGAACACCTTGAGTAGACCCTAGGAGACAGAAAGGTGAGGGTATTCTGTAATGTGATGGGTTTTACTTTGTCTGAGTTTGGATTCACTCTGCTTTTCCTCTTTTGTTGTTTGCAATGATGAACTTCTGATTCTCACTAGTCTCTGAGCTCAACCCTTTCCTACAGCAGAGGCTGTCTGCAGCTGCCAATCAGGCTGATAGAGTAAAAGTGAGAAGTGGATGCATTTCCAATACTTGGTAAGAGCTTATATGAACTCTGATACTGTTTTCTGTGGTTTTCTTGACTGTAGCCATGAGCAATGAGACACCCAAACAGAGACTGGAAGATAAACTTGTCAAAGGGTAGTAGCAAAGCAAGGAGGTTCAATAAGAAGCTGTGTTACTTGCTGAGTAAATACAGATGCAATCACAGAGTCAAGGCAGACTGCACTAGAATTGCCTTACTGTAGTAAGATCATTCCCTTTCTTGTGCATGAAGTAGGTGACCTGATCTTTTACGTCATTCACCAGAAGTGTATCATAGGCAGAACTGCCACACAGTTGTTTAGGGCTGCGAAGATGACTGCTGAGTTCTGCCCTTCTCTCTGACTCCAGTTATGAAAATTGATTGTGTATAGATCGCATGGTTTATTGGCTTACTGATAACATCATAAATAAGGATAGTAAATCTGCCCACTTTTTCATAGCTAAGGTAAGGGACTGCCTACCCATGAAGAGTGCCCTACCACGTTTTTCCATCCAGGTATTCTTAGCAGCAGCAACGGGGGAGAAAAATGCCCAGTTATCTCACGTGATAGAGTACCAGACTGGGGCACGGCCAGGTAGCCGAGGGCACACGTGGAGAAAACACCCTGTGGTGCGATCTAATCACCTCTTTCTTCTCACTCAGCTGCGCAGGAAAGAAGAGATGCCAAACCTTCCGGCATCCCTCCAGCAGGTGAGACGCGAGGTTTCAGCGCCCATCCTGCCCGTCTCGTGCAGGAGCCCTGTTTTCCCTGGAAACTCGTTTCCTCGAGCAAGGCAGCAGAGGGGGCTCTCGTCCCGCGATGAGAGACGGCGCAACGCCATCGCCGGCTTCTAACCCTCCTCGGGGGACGGAGCGAGAGCGGGGCAGGCGGCTGGCAGAGATATCTCCATCTCATGGGAAACGTTCTGCAGCCCTTAAGACGCGGGAGGGGTCAGGAAACCCGCCCGCCTGCCGGCCGGAATGCGCTGCCCCCTCACTTTTCTCCCTCTCCGACTGCTTTTGCCGTCCGCCAGTGCGGAGGGAGGGAAGTGGAGGAAGGAAATAAAATTTGCCAAGTGCTGCCCCTGAGTTAAAGGGTGCATTGGACCGTTCCTGTGCCGTGGGAGGTGGCGTGCTCGCCCTATGCAAAACTAAAGTTAGCAATCCAGGGGACGCCTTAATTGGGCAGCTGTGTTCTTTTCCTGCTCCCCGCTTCAATCCTCCTTCCCTGCAGCAGGCAATCTGAGAAAATGCCTTACCCCATCACGCCTTGGTGACTAGTATAAGCACATCTGACGTTTTTGCTCTGTTTATCAAGGAACAGTCTGGTCTTGCCTGTGTTCAGTATGGGCAGGTCTCAAAGTGAAATTTAGTGAGATTTAATTGCTTTCTCTGTATTCAGGAAAATCAGCCTCAAAGGGTGTCATTCCCTCAATCCTGTCTGTTTTTCCAGGAAAGTAATTTAGAGCAGCACTTGTTTGCAACCATTATGAACCAAGAGTTTGAAATGAGGAAATTCCAGAATATTTGCCCTTTGTTTATCAAGTGTATTGGTTGAAAATGCTGAAAAATATACAGAATGAATTTTCACCAGCAAGGCAACATTTTTTCAATCACACATAGAATCAAAGGAAAGGTAATGAAAAATTGATTTAGCACTCATCACCAGAATTAATTTTATCTGTGAGTCTGATTCAACGGCACAGCATTAATGCCAATGGGACAGTACATTGAAGTATTTGAGGGAACTTCATTTCAATACTGTGTCATAAAGTACAACCATGATTACAGCTATCACTGCAGAACAGTTTGCTTTAGTAATTATTGTTTCCTAAGGTTTCATGTTTCTATGGAAATAAAAGAGTGAAGAGTTTTTAATGTACCGTAAACACTTGTTCCATTTGTATTTAATAAGCAGGAACTATATACCTTAGCATGAAGTACAATCAATTCCTGATGCAACAGCCTTATGATTCAAGACAAGACATAAATAGAAAGGAAACAAACTAGAAACGGCAGCAGAACTGTTTACTTGCGAAGTTTAACCTTTCACTGGGTTCCTACCTGGTCCAGCTGCCTCACTTTTACGGGCTGTCTTCAGGTGCAACATATTTGATTCCTCAAATGAGCCAAAATTTTTGTGATGGCCTGGAAAATAATTTGTGTGGAAATTGTAAAGTACTTCCTTTATTACCTTTTTGAAAAGTAGATAACAGATAGACTGCAAGGGGAAAAAAGAGACAAAAGCACCATGATATACATAATCTTATTGTATTATCAGTTTTATATAAAGGAGCTAATGTGGTTTTTCATACTTTTGAAGTAGTCACCTGATCATTTAAAAGCTGTGCATTTCTGGAGTATTCTTTTTCTACGGGAAAGTTTACAAGAAATGCCAAAGTTATTGCACAGTTGATCTTCATGGAATATGACTTTCCAAGTAGAAGGGAAATATCTGTATATTTTTAAAATCATTTTTTTTGTGATTAATTTTGTCATCTTGCTCTTTGAGGGATCAGGAAGGTTTGTTTTCTTTGCCAAAACAGGGGGAGGACAGAGAAGGATGAACTAATGATTCAAATGGAGTTCTCAAATGATCAAAATTGTCCTTTTGTCAGCACAACCTCCTTTGAATCAACAGTGAGAAGCCACAGGAAGATACTAGCTTTTAATGATTGGTAGGCAGGTAAAAATTAAGAAAAACACAAATCAAGAATTAGAAATCAAAGTTATCTATCTTCTCCAGAGCTATGCAGCAAATCCATCTCTGGGAAGGCACTAAAAGGTAGCATCCAGATGAATTTGCTTAGAACCATCTGGGCATGAGTCTGCTGCACCTCACAGCACAGCATGGATATACTTCTGTGGCACTACAACATAAACTCCACAGATGCTGAGATCTGAAACTGGATTTGTGACCCCTTGCAGTTCAGGTATCTTTGCAGGTTCCTGAGTTTTGCATGTTTCTCATAAGTTCTAGCTACTGTCAGCTCCCTCCTTCTGCCTTTCTCTTGTTAGGCAGTCAGTGTCTGGGCAGTTCTGGCAGAAGTGGAGTCACAAGAAGAGGGAGCAGCTAATGGGGAGAGAATGGAGTCTTTTTGGAAGAGCCACGTGAGCAGCCTGTGAATCTGGGGACAGCAAGGTTCTCCCTCTGGCTGGAGAGAGAGAACAGGTGAAAGTAAGGAAAAGACAGAAACCTAGATTGTTTGCTTGCAATGGTATGTCCCTATGACCTTTGGGCCACTTCATGTCACCTATCTGTCAGCCTAGAGCCTTGGAGGCATTGGATACCCAGCTGCCAGTGGATAGCCAAAAAGCACAAGGAGGCTGGGACTTGGGCTGGCACTTATCATTGAATGATGCCGAACATTGAACATGTTTCTGCTGAGTTTCATTCTCAAACTTTCGCTGAAACCGGTCAATTCTTCTAATGCTTCTTTAAGTTGTGTTCGGAAGCAAAGCACTGCTTCTCTTAGTTTTCTGGTGAAAGAACAGTGGCAGACCAGTTATGTGAATCTGACAGCCTTGAAACATCCCATCAGCTGTCCCTTCTCCCAGCTCTGTGCTCAGTGCTGTACCAGGGTGTCCCTTTTGTCATTTTCCCATGGGACTGAACACTAGAGATGTTGTGCCTCTACTACTCTGAGTATCGACCAGGAACAGCTAAACCCTCTCTGATAGTTAACATGTCATCTATACAATTGTGCTTTAGAGTTTTTACTTTTCAATGGATTCCGAGTTCACAATAAGTCCTGTCTGCAGAAGGGGGGAATGTGGAATAATAAAAAACCATGAATTACTATGCATGAATAATTATCTGAAATATGATCTTTCAGAGTATTCAGGAAAATCATCCTTTTCTGACTTGCATTATTCTGCTAAGATGCTGCTGCTACCTGATACGACTTCTTGTCCATCTTGACTAAAAAGGTAGTATTTGATTTCAAAATAGTACATTTTTTATTTTAAATGGAATATAAAAAAATTGATTTTAAGCCCTAATTGCATACATGTCAAATAACATGTCACATTTAAAGGCTGTTGTGGGAGCCAACCAGTGTAATTGTGTATGGACAGTGTTATCTAATTTACCCTGCTTTGTATGATTTACTGGCATGTTTTGCTGTGGGTTGCATTATTTAGTTGTTTGATAATCTCTTTCTTTCTGTTGTGATTTATGACATGGCATTTCTGCTCATTTTATACCACTGTGTTATTTTGTCAATCAAAATCTCTTTGTGCAACAGCAATGTACAAAAAGATAGTGGAGAACAACCCATCTAGTGTATCTAATGCTTGCTCTAAACAGATTATTTATGGCAAAATATATCAGAGGAACCAATTTGCAAAGCAATGGTGGGTTAGATGTGAAGAACAAATGCTGCAATCAGTGCTCTCTGGGTTTGCTTTTGTATGTTTTGTAGACATGTACAGTTGTCTCACTGATTAATGGGGACAAAATGAAAAGTCTTTTTTTACTCTTGAGCCTTTGTACTTTTCCCTTCTCTTTCCTGATGGGGGAGTCATATCCTCTGTCTTTGGTGCACCACGTCTGCTCCCCACCTTCCTAGCCTTTTCTGGGACCAGGCACAGAAATGGTGCAGGGCCTGGCTGTTGCCTTTCCCCACTATGCAGGCTACTGCTGAAGGACAGGGAGGTACAGAGGTTGTGGTCTGATTTGGTGGCTGTGTGCCCCTGAGTCGTAAGTGATCAACAAAAAGGGGGTGGAATATATCATATAATATATCCTATAATATATCCTATATCCTATATAAGCATGCAAGGCTGTGTGTTCATGGGGTTATGTATACATACCAAAGACAAGACGTAGAAAACACATTAACTATGGTCCTTAATATCTCCTAGTGAGATAAGAATGTCAGTGGTTCGTTAGATTGCTTTCTACAGGATTATCAAACTTTTCAGTTCATAATACATAGTTTTACAAGCTCTTTCACTGATCATTTACTGAGTTCTTTTTTTATGAGAAGCAAAATTCAAGAATTTGCTGAAATGAAATAAAATATGAGCTCTCCACAAAATATGGCAATGGAGCAACAGCAATGCCAATATTGTCATACAAAATAGAAAGAACAATCTGTAAGTGCACCCTCAATGCTTAAAAGAAAATTTCATCTAAAGTGTTTTCCATTTTACTAGAACCAATTCTGCTAAGACAAGCACCCTTTCAGATAATCAACTTCAGTACCAAAAAGTTGAATCATGGTGTGTCATACATGCAAGCAGTTCTGTTAGACCACTACAGAGGGAATAAACACAGTGTTAGGTTGGTGCTGTTCAGTTTTGGATCTGTATGAATTCATGATAGCAAAAATCAAATGGTCTTCTGTAGAGACCCAAATTCAAGCATAACATTAATTTACTAGCTTAAGCATTAAATCTCTGACTATGACCTCATTTACTGTACACATGATTCATATGTCAGCATAGTATAATCAGGACTTTAGAGGGTTATAAAGAAAACAAAAATAAATTATCTCTATCGACAAGGAGCAAACACGTGTCTGAAGTAACTTAGAAATCTGGAGCTTTTTTGTTGATTTTAAAGGGGTTTGGAGAGAATGTAAGAGTGCAATATTGCATGAGGTGTACTTGTACCTTTAATACATCTCACATATTTGTCATGGAGAAAAAGTGAAACTATTTTTAGAAAGAAACCTTGCCAGAGAAAAGGGAGCATGAGAAAATGCAGTTCCCACCCCAGCTGCGAACTGGTATTTCCGGGTTAAGTGACCAGAAGGCTTTATGGCCCTTCTCAGAATTACAAGTTTACATGCTTTCTTCCTCTGCCTTTATCTCTTCATTCACAGGCTCAATGGATCCTAGGTGCTTAACCAAAAGATGGCAATTTAATCACTTGAAACAAGAAAACACGCCAGGTCTGGTTGACTTTAAAATTTATAACATAAACAAAAGCAAGACAGAAAAGCAATTATTATAATTCTTTAGCATCAAAACTGCTGCTGAGAGAAATTCAAGAATATCCTTATTTTTGTAAAATATCTAGAAAGACAAAGAGCATTTCTAATAAAATGAGAAGATAAGTGTTCTGGTTTAGATGGAGGAAATAAACAGGTACAGTATTTTTTTATCTTTCCAAGAAAATACAAAAATTCAAAGAATTAACTGCGGAGGCAGTGTTCAGAGTGTATATAAACCAAAGGTTTTCTTTTAATCCTTTACTAATCCCTTACTTATCTCTCTTACTGTACATACATTGTTAGCAAAGATACAAACAGAGCAAAAACATGTAGGCACTCTAAAGACATTAAATTCCAATATTTCAAGTACAAAATGCAGAATACCCACCACTGAAAAAGTCTTTGTACTGACCACTGCATAGTTAAATTGTAAGATTTGTGAAACATTCTCACAGTATTTCTGAATTATTGAACCACTTCTTTTTTTTTTTTATGATAGATACAAGAGATTTGTAAAGATAATAGAATGATCACCTTTGAATTATACCAGTGTAATAATTTCTCATTATAATTTAGAAATAAACAACAGAATGTAATTCAAATTTTATATTTTTATGTGTATTTTAAAAGAGAAATTAATTTTAAATATTTATCTTTTGTTAGAAAAATACTTCTAGTAGAAGAAGTAAGTCCTTAAGTGATATTCCAGTTCTTTTATAAAATTTAGTTCAAGATGAACTAAAGGTTGCTGGAAATAAGATAAATTATTGACAGTGAATGCAGTGCTTATATCTGAAGAACAGACTATTCTTGATGATAACGAATTTGACATTTTAGTGTTCCAGAGACCTACAAAATTTTCTTAAAGAATACAATGCAACTGGAATTATCAGTGTACTGTGTTTCAGACAATTTGAAAGATATGACTACAAAACTGAAGGACAAATTTATTTAGTTTACACCTGTGTTTTCTTTTGTTTTATAAATTACTTCAATCATCTTGATTTTAAAATTAAAGGGAAAAATCTTTGCAGCTATGACTTATATAATCTACTGTTGTTAATTCCACATCCTTTACTGCATATTTTAATGACTAAATGTGAAGGATTATCAAGTCAACAAGTACAGAGGTGTCTGTGACTATATTATTGAATGCTATATTTTTTTCTGAAAATTGTACACCACTGTTCATTGTATGTATGATAGTGCTGCTGGAGAAGGTATGAAGCAAAGTTACAGACAAAACAAACAAACAAAAAAAGCAAACAAAAAACCCCCCCAACCAAAACAACCACAGCTCTTTAGAGACTGGATAAATAGTAAGAAGCATGTTTAATACAACTAATTTATAGATGAATGTGGTGCCAAGCTAGAATACATTAACAAGGTAAGGCTGCAGGGTCTCTAGGTAAGATAATATATTGCTTTCATTAAAAAGCAATCTGCATGGACCATATCCACTAACACTGGAAACTCTGCAGCTGTCACCTTTATCAGGGGAACAAGAGCAAGCCACTACATTTTAATCACTGGAGTTTGTCAGGAACGAAAAACAGCCAGCTTCCCACAAATCAACAGACATGTATCCTGATAAGGAGAGTGAATTGGAAAAGGACAGCTACACCCCACACTACACCACCTATTCTGGAGTGATCAAAGCACTGTAATTGTAGCAGATAAATCTACTGAATTAGGCTCTGGGATGAAACACTGGTCTTTTTGCAAAACAAACTGCATGTTTACTTGAGTCATCTGTGACATATTTCACTTTTTAGTTTGAGTATTCCCAGCAGTTGTCACAAAGACAACAGGAAAGAAAAACAGAGTACTTGTTTCCAAAATCTGGTGACATTTTTTTCAAAATCTCTTTCTTGATCTTTACAAAATAATTAATATCTGCACTGCTGTTAATGAGGTATTCTTTTGCATAGCTCTGCCAATAAAAGTAAATGATTGTTTGTTAATACTTGAAGCCTTTGAATTTCTCATATCTGATATACATAAGAGCAAACACTATTTTTCTATGGTAGATAATTATTCTTCAAAGAGAAAGTATTAATCAATTAAAAAAAATTGAAAGGGACAACGCTTGGGACAAAAAGAACTTGAAGATTCTTGCAGAATACATATGATAAGAGTAAAATTATAACCTCTAGTGCACTCATGACAATATGACAGCTATATTATAGGCAATGATAGCACATCTGATCCCTATAATGTGTAATATAACAAGGATTTCCTGTAATGAAAGAAATACTAACTAAAAAATTGTCATGGAAAATAGTTTTGTCCAAAGGAAATAAGGAAATCTTTTCTTGTTGTGGATGGACTGTAGCTTTTAGGGCAGGGAGGGACTGAAAGACCAGAATTTATTTTTTTTCATATGAACCAGTAGAGTAAAAGAAAATTAAGTTTCTTAGGGAGAGGTATTTTCATTTTCAAGACCATGGGAGTAGTGATTAAAATCAGTTTAATGTGACAGAAGGGTCTTTTAAAAAGGAGTAGTTCTAATAATGTGCATACAAATCTTGCTAGGATTGAGAGGTCCTTTCCAACCCACTTGATTCTATGATTCTATGATTCTATATTTGTTTCATAGAATTTACAGTTCTGAACTCCCCACTGATGTACTAAATAGGGTAAGATTAGCCCCTTTCCATGAGTTGATACAACCCTTCCTGGCAGTCCAGATGAGAGGGCTTAGCTAGACCGTTTATTACCATTTGTACCTGGAGTTTGAGTTCTTAACTGGCAGCAAGAGGGGAGTAAAGCACCAGTACCAGTACCAATCTTGAGAAGTACAATACACCACTGTGATCTGTTGTTTGCTGCCTATGCCACGTATCTTCTCATTTATAATATTTCAAAACTTTCTGACATGCAGAAAATATTTTAAATAAATCAATTAATTATGAGTTATTAGAACCCTTCAAGGCTGTGTAATGAATGACATCCATGCTCTCACTGCATATTTACATACAGTTAACAATCATCAAATATCAAAGCCCCAGATCTCAAAAACTAATCTGAGTCCATAACTAGGAAATTTGTTGTTAGGCTGTCCTGAGAGGTAAACCTCAGAGAAATCATCCTGTGGTGTACGCTCCATGAGGACACACATCCCATCTACAGCAATTAAGAAGGTATGTGGAGGCAGGCTCTAACAGATACAGACAGGCCACCACAGAGAATCAAGAAAGTGCCTGAGCAGTTGTGCAGAACACACATCCAAGACTCCATCAGAAGTCTTGGACACTGGCAGTCTAATTTCCACAGGCACTCTCAGAAGTCTAAGACTTTTGTATCTGTGTGGCCTGCTTCTCTCCATGCCCCTTTGCCAGCTTACATGATTACGTTGGTGCAATAAACCAGAGTTCACAGGACTGTCCACCATATCTTTTTGCTGCTTGTAGGCCTGGGTGGCTATCCATGAGAACAGCACGAGGTGATTACAGCACTCACATGTTAAGCAGGTAGCTAAGAAAACCAGCCCCTGTCACTTTCTCTGCTGTGGTTTTCGTTCGTACTAAAAGCTGTGGTGCCCAGCCATCACCCCCGAGTATTCATACACATAGAGTTACATGTATGAACACTTTTCCTGCATGCTGAGCTGCCCTGTAGAATGAATCCACAATCACATGATTTCCCATGTTTACATTGAGAGTTTTTCTTCATCTACTTGAATATCACAGTGGTTATATTTGTCTTACTGTTACAGAGTTGGGGACATCAGGATCCACTGCGATGGGTGTAAGAAGCTCACTAAAGAACAAAGATGTACTACCTCTGTTTTCAGGCAGTTTGTTCTACAATTGATCTCAAAGCATAAAAGAAATTGCTAAACACTTCTGGAAAATAATAGGGAATTGTGTTTACATTTTTTAAAATCTCCATATATTTATTATGCGAGAACCCTAGGCTGGACTTTTTTTTTTGTATGCTTGAACCTATTGGTTAGCTGAAGACCAGAAAACCATACACGAAATCAGTTTATTCTGATGTTTCACCTCTAAAAATCAATTATTTTTATCTCCTCTGCATTTCAACAGCCATTCTAAAGGTAAAATGATATCCAGAATGGCATGAGAATCATACATTTCTTTTTGGTTATCATTTGCTTCTGGAATAAAAATTTGAGTAATCCATCATTTGGAGAGCTACTGAAATAAAATCACCAATATTCTGTCAACACCATGAAGAAAGTCCCATTGTCTTTCTGTTTTCTTGTACCTTACAAGCGAAGATCTGAGTATTTCATGTTGATTGCTTGATTGGCTGCTCTGGGACTCTTTAAAAATACTAAAAAATCAACAGTCTGGTACAAATCAAACACAGGCTTCTATCAATCATGAGCCTGGGGTATTATCTGAGGTTTTTATCCAGAAACATGTCATTAAAAGTTGCAGAAATTAATTGGTGCCATTGGCTGTAATGGCCTTTGCTGACACAGTTTCTCAAATGTAAAAAAAATTATGGATAAGGCAAATTCCTCATGGGATTTTTATAGATGTCTGCTTTGTTCTGTTATTGTTTATTGCAAATGTTATTACTGTGATCTATTGCCCCATCATGCTTTGTCTATATTGCTTATACCATTTTGCAGCTCACAATACAACTGAGGGTTTCTGTCACTGACCAAGATAGCATTTATTTTTAAACTCTATGTTTTATATATTCTTATAGTGATCTCTAGGTGTTAATTTTGTGTGTTTAAAATTTCATACTCAAACGGATCTTGCTCTGACTGATGAAATGCTGCCAATGATCTGCCTAGAAGTATTGTGAATGTTCTCTCAATATGTGCATCTTCTGTTAGTTTAATTGCTGTACAAAGCTGCAAAAGTTACTAGTTTATTTGAATTGTTCATTTTTGCTTGTCTATGAAGAACATCTGTTACACAGGAGTTTTCAATCACTTCTTTTTAAAATTTATTACTTACAAAACTATCTTCTTAATTGCAAGTTAGCTTATCATGAGAGCTAACCTTCCAGAAAGGTAAATATTTTAGGAGCAGAAAACCAAGAAATGCAGCATGTGCCTTACAGCAGTGCAAAAATAGTAGTAAATGAGTTCTCCAAAATTAGGTTTGAGATTCACAAAAGATTTCATATTTAATACTTGCAAGTCATCTTAATATCATCACCGAAGTAAGATTATGCAATTATACTGCACGGCATTTCCCATACTAGGGCTTGACAATCTGCTTCTAGGCATTTGGGACTGTAGGTCTGCCTTTAAAAAAAACCCAAAACAAACTAAAATTAAAAAAAGACAACCCACAACAGCAACAATCTGCTGTGAATTAAAATTTAAAGTATGTTTTTCTTCATTAAAACTCCTCAGAATATTCTGTTTATAATTTATTAAGCCTTTAGGTTAACCTGTTCAGTGTTTCCTGTAAAATCCAATAGGTTGTGTGTGATATGCTCTGGCAATATAACCAAAACCTAGCAAACATGGGCAAGGAGGAAAACTTATTGTTATATTACAATCTCAGCAAAATAGTGGTGTTTTCTTTTTTCTCCCTAGGCTTCAGGCTTATTATATACATGTGGGAAATAATGCAAAAAGATCAGCATTGTTAACCATCTGCCCAGCCTTTATTCTGTAAAACAATGATGTTTAGCCTGTCATCTTTCAGTTTTAATCGGTTTCTGCTGTGCACGTTAGTAGTCTGTCTTCTGCCCATACATTTTGATTCTGCCTGGTGCTGCAATGTCACTGTTCTGTCTAGTTCTGGTAATGTGGTGTGCAGCTTCCAAATGCATGTTTTATCTCTTTGTCACTGTCAGTTTGGTTTTGATTGGATAGCTTCAGAGCTGTGCTTCAGTATTTGAATTGATTATCCTGTGCTAAAGTTGTAAATCCTTGCAGAGCCCGAGCAAGAGTTCACTGAAAACAGAAACAATGGGCTGTTCAATCTCAAGGGATCAGTAACAGAAACACAGTTTTTGTGGTATGCCTTCTCTTGCCACTGACAGTCTTTTTCTAGAGTAGGTTTTTGTTGGCCTGTTTTACATGACATTATAATTGCATCCTGATCGCAACAGTCAAACATCCCTATAGCAAGAGTATGACCACTGTTATTTAGACTTTTGGTGTCACTCTCAGGAAAATAAAGTTTACATTTTAATAACTCTACAGGTTGTTAATACAGCCTTTCTCACAAAGGCAGTTCCTGCAGGACAACATTGTTAAATCAGAGAGGTTGACGAGCCGCGGGAGAGGATTTCTCTACCCTTCTTTGGTGATTTCCAAGACCACCACTTTACCATCTTCCTTTCTTCATGTTTATTGTTTCAACCTCATCTCTTCATTGTGGGTCAGACATCCCATATAATTTTATGACACTCACTGGGGAACTGCTGAGAACAGCTGTATGTTTGGTGTCACGTAGGGTCTTCAAGAGACCACATCAAAGGAGTCTGAGCTGGAGCTCCCAGTGACATTGTTCCCATCTGGAATTATGATTTTTAGGACCACAAACACCACTGTCCATTTAGCTAGGTGGCACAACTTGTAGCACAATATCCTTTGCCATTAAGATACCAGGGTACATGTATTTCTACACTACCTGGGAGTTAAAGCAGTGCTTAAGGAAAGAGATCTTACTGCTCTCGTCTGATCATCTTCCAACTCCTTATGATTTTTCAGGTACTCACTGTGAGTATGATGCTGAAACCATTCATCGAAGGTGTGACACAGTATGTCAAATAATATGACATTTACACCAAGAGCTGTAAGTAGGCAGACACATTTTTTTTAAACAAACTGAAATAACAATTCATCATACAATTGAAATTACTTATTATTTTGTGAAGTTGTGATCTATTCTTAAGTATCTCACAAAAAGGCTACATTTGCCAGATTGGTTTCAACACTCAATTCAATCATCTGTAATTCACACCTAGAAAGCTAAAATGATGTCTGAGGTCTCATGATCACTGTTTGACTTTGTACTGAAAATAGAAATGAGCTGCATGTCAAGTGCCTTGTTTGTATTGGTTAAATTTTGTTCTCAGAGGGATGCTTGGACAGTATTTTGTTTCTTCTTTCTCATTTAGATAAACTTGTACAAAGTACTCAGAACCAGTCAGAAAGTTTCTGGGTGCCCATATGAACTACCCATACCTAGCACACTCCCTTGGCAGACAACTAGCAAGATGAGATCCTGAGGAGATGTGAGGAGTAATCCAGAGAGGGTGGACAGCTGTCTGCTACAGTAATTTCTTCTGTACTTTTCCTTGCCTTACAAGGTAAGCAGACAGGATGCCCTTACCTCTCTTTCCCCAGGGGCTGATCGAAGGATGTACAAGATGGATGCAAGGACACCAGCTTGCTGGAGCTCAACTGTTTACTCCACTTTCCACCAGCTTAAAGTAACAGCAACCAACAGGTCTCAGACTGGTATTTCCTAATTATACTCTATGTATTGCTCTTCTGACAGCCATCCTTACAAACAAGAGCTATAAAAATCAGCTTGTCAATGTGCTCTGGGAGTGGAGTTAGGTTTTCTTAGAGAATATTGTTCTGATTTATTGAACCTGCTGATCACTTGACAAAGTTAACAGAGAGAAACATTTCTTTTATCTGGTCATCCATGCAGCCAGGCTACGAGCCTCTGTGCAAAGACTCTGTGAGACACATAAAAAAGGGCTGTTGTGCTTCCACTAGTATTGAGGTGATGTGGAGAGGACCTGCTTCTAATTTCTCTCTGATGCGGTTGTACTATTTCCAGAGTGTGGTTATGTTCTTCTCAAGCCCTGGAGCAACAGAATCCAGACCAGACCAGACGAACTATTTCTCAGAAATGAGCATGGGTTTGATCCGTAGTTTGTGTAAACTGGCACAGCTGCAACTTGCTTTAGTAAGGAACTATGGCAATTTAAAACATTTCAGAGGCTGGCTCACCAAGCAGAGCAATGAAAAAAGAGACACAGAGCATTAAAAATATGTTGATAATAATGTCTGATATATACACACACACACATATATATTCTGCAGGCTTGTCTTTAATCTTTAAAATTTACATAATTTGCTGACTGTGAGACAGAACATTAAGCGTTTTTGATATATTTTCAAGGGTCAGACATAAAGTCGTGATCCTTTAGAGGTCTTTTGGCTGTTTGTGCTTTTTTGATGTTTGTACCATCATGCAGACCTGATAAGTAGATGAATGACCATGATAAATGTGCATAATGAGAAAGTGATAAGAATTGGAGCATCTGACATGAGTTATGTCTCTGTTGTCCAGAAATGGAGATACTCTACTTTTATCTTTACTTTCTAATTTTTTAATTAGGGAGAAAGCATATTTTCCACCCAGTGCATAAATATTTGGCAAGGATGTTGTCCAATAACAAGGTATCTCCGCCAATAACTTTATTATAGATGCTGCTGTACTTTTTTTGATTAAAAATGTCTCTCTCCGTGTAGAGCATGAGCAACAGGATTAAGGTTTATACAGTGATATATGGCAAAAAACTCTAGACATAAAATCTGATGGGATACTGATGATTAGGAGGAAAAAATAAAAAAAAGATTAGGGCCTAATCCAGCAAACATTTGAAAATACATGCTCATTTTCTCAAATATATGGTCTCAGTTGCTAGGATTAATTTTATGAGTAATGACACACACATGTATTTTGAACCTAGCTATTGAGATCAGATTCTAATCTGAGATGCCCAGAAAGTCTGGATCCTGGAGGCCTTATAAGGGCAAAATTCCCTTTAATGAGATTTCTCCCATTGATAGGACTTTTGCTTTAGAAAACAACCAAAATACAGCCATTGAAATAGTTCTCTAAAATTAAGACACTGCATATTGTTGGAGAATTAGAGCTGTGGATTTTTTAAATGAGTCTGCATTAAGGGACCTTGACTTTGCAGAAATGAAATGAGTGGTCTGACTTAATTTATGCCAGGGCCATTTTCAATCCAGTGATTGTTTATTGTCTTATTCCTCTACTCTGCAAAGATTCACACATTTGCATGCTTTTTCATGCCAAGCACTTCCACTGAAATAGGATATACATTTGTGGAAGCAGATCTTAATGGACTGAACCTACTTCTCCCAAAGTGAGTGGCAAAACTGTTCACTTGTGTGAGAGGAAGACAAGATTAACAGCAATAAGGCTAAAGTAAAAGTTAAAAAATACTGCATACTGTGAGCAGAAAAATTATATTGATTTCAAAACCATAGAAAAAGGAATTAAAATTAATCTCTTTTGATTGTATACTGCACTGCTGTTATAATATAATATTTTATTCTGCATTTAATTATTTGCATTATTTTTCTGTAATAATATGAATTATTTATGCTTAAGAGCTACCTAGGAAACTGCAAAAGTATATAATGCATATGTTTTTGTTTTACTTTCATTGAAAGGAAAAGTTTATAAAAAATTAGCAATGCTATGTATAACAAAGAGTGGAGAAACATTTTGTGGAGGGTGTTTATTTAGATTTTCTTGGTTTCCTTTCAAGCCAAAATTTGTTTACTAGAGGCATTACAATTTAGTGAGACAAATTAGGCTAAACTTTTTATCTCTGGTGGTTTGCACATGCACTGATTAAACTAGTATTTCTTCTAAAGATTGCCTAGGAAGATAAATGAACAGGAGGAGCAATTAGAGTAAGGAAAAACTAAAGATTGGCTGACATGATTTAAGTTTACCTCTAAGGCAGTTTGTCATTTTGTCTCTATAATCTCTATCAGAATTGACTAAAACCGTAAACATAAATCATTATACTAATTTATTTCACCAAACTGTGGTTCTGGGAGAAGAAGATTTCATTTTTTTTAACAGGCTTTGGGGGATTTAAGCATTTTCAGAACTTTTTTAATGTAGTATAAAAACAAGCCAGTCTAAAGAACCATTGATTAGTATTTCAGCTTCTTTAAAATCTATTTTTTTTTATTCTTAAACCAAGATATGTTCCTGTTACTATTGCTAAAATATCTATTAAGAATTCAGAATACATGGACATGGATCTGATTTTTTAAGTGACTGTATAAAGCTTAATGCATGACAAAATGTAGTGCAAGACCATAAGTTAATACTTCACACTAAACGAGTTAATAAGCAGCCTTCTCTCCTGAGATGCATCAGAACGAAGGCTGTAGGACCATGGAATACCTTTGTGTGAGGGAAGCCAGTAGATATTTGAGGACATCCTGCAGTATAAATCTCCATGGGCTGTCACAAAATCTGTTATAAACTCTCCAAAAATAGAGCTCTGTATATCTTCATTAGGAACTGTGCTAACAACACTGTCCAACTACAGTTTTATTCAGATGCCACAGTAAAGCAAGGATTATGTTATGTTGCTCTTCTCAAGTGAAGTATTCCTTATCAGAGATTTTAAGGAATGGAAATTCCAGTGTTATATATCCTGCTGACTTGCTTGTTTGTGAGTGGTCTCATTCAGTTCAGTAGAGCTGCTTATACGTGGGGATGGCAGCAGGGTCTCTGCTTCAATTGTTCCCCCAAAGGAAATCCCATCAGAGATTCTACCTCCCTCATGCCCACACTCCCACAAGCCCCTGATGGCAGACGCTGTTCGTTGCCTAATTTCAACACCAGACAACCCTACCAAAACCAAAGCAAACGAAAGGTCCTTTTTGACAACTAGATGAAATGAAATTGAGAGGGAACATGTCTCCAGGTCTTAGAGGGCAGTCTGCAACTAAGTCTGATTAAGAATATTCTAAATATTCTGAAAGCATTTCTAAACCTTGGCTAGGGGTGGCACTGTCCTATTAAACCCTAATTTAAAAATATCTAATTTCAGGATGACCAGAACTTCAGGAGTCTGATTTCCTATGGGGATGTATTTCCTGGTGGATTTACTTAGTAGTTCAAGAAGGAAAGTGTCTGGCATAGCCATCACCTCTGTCAGATTATTTATAGTCTTTGTGGCCTGTCTTGACACCTGTTCTCATGAAACCCTAAGAAATTTAACTCTCTTTCAGACCACTTGCCCTGCATCTCCCATAACCCTGTGTAATCAAGGGTTCGAAGGCTGTTATGAGGGACTACACAGATGAACCTGACATATTTATGGAACATGATTCCACAAGATGTAGGAAAAGCCAAGTGACTAAATCTCCATTCTTTCTTGAATCTGTATTTCTAGACCAGAGTTTTTGCTAATCAAGTTGTGTGAACAAGTCTGAGCACAAACAAAAGCCTTTGGCTCTATACAGTCAAACTTCCAAGAAATACAGTAACACCACTTAGGGGTTTTTTTTCCAATTTGATTTTCAGATACTATTTCTTAAAAAACATGCTTCAAGAAGATAGGTGAGTTTCTTGTCTTCACATACACACACACACCTGCTGTGATAGCTGAGATTGGCTATTATTGCTAGAATAGTAATTTCCATAATGAATGGCAATGTGTGGGAACAAGAAACCACTCATGCCCAAAAATGTCAAAACTTTTAAACTTTTTTGAAATTTTTCTAAAGTTAAGAGAAGCATTAATCATGTAATGAACCAAGATCAGCACCACTGCTGACTTGGCCTTAAAGAAAAAGATGTAATTGCAAGGAGCAAATATTTCAGAGCTCTCTATGCATGTAGATCAGGTTGAGCTAAAGCCAGAAAAAATCCTTCTTAGGTGTAAACTCATTCAACGGAGGGAAATAGTGCAGAGTTTTCTATTTGAAAGACAGATTGAGAAAACTCTTATCCCAGCTTTGAACTCCAGAGGGCAATAGTCCACAGCATGAAGGGGATGTAGGTGTTCATTTAAAAAAAAAAAAAAGGCATTTCCAATAGCTGCCTTGATACTTCCAGCAGGAACGTACAGCAAGGGCTGCCGGCAGAGCAGCTGGTAACAGAATATGGGTCTATTTTGAAAAAAAGAAGTGCTGAAAAGAGTCTGAAAAGAGTCAAATGGGAGTTCAGTGGCAGGCTAGAGGGCAAGCAGGATAGAATATAAGTGAGGAGAAGATAGGCTGTGAAAGCAGGTCAGAAGGTCATATGGTTTGGATAAGTCTTCATGGGTGTTTACTAACAGCTTTAACGTAAGTGTGGTAAGTGTATGAAAACTTAAGACTATTCATTCTGATTTTAGTTTTAAAAAAATCACACTTTTCGTATTTTAGAAACACAGAATACTTGCAAGCATAATCCAAGCTGCAAACACCCTTGCACAGCTTTGTTAATGCAACATAGTGTTTGACTCTGAACTAGGAACAAAAATATCTATTCAATTCTTTAATGTTATCATTGTTTTTTGAAAGATGCACTTGATAGGGCCTATGTTTCTCAAGTAAATCGCTCCCACTCTGACTGTCACTGGTAATAGTAAAAGTACTCCCAGGCTTCTCTCAGGTCGCTGCTGCAGTGCCTCTTGCTACTACCTGGAGGCCATTGTTTGCATCCCTCACCAAGATGTTTGCTACCCACCCTGTCATTGCTGGCACTGCACCTCTTCTCCCATCACGCAGAGCAGGTTTCCTTGTCCTGCTCCAGCCCTGAACAAAGGTAACTTCTTCTGACGCTATTGTAAGTTTAATCACAGGATCAGCAAAACAAGAAGGGGTGCAAAAAAAACTTAACTAGACAGAAGGTGGAGGGGAGATGGGGGGAAAGAAACTGAAGCTGTCTATTTGTCTGTCATTGTTTTGTGCTTCCATGAGTCATGTTTTTTGGATAAGACTATGCACTCTTTGATGTTACATGCTGGCACCACTTCTCTCCCTGAGGTCAAGGAAAAGCCACACTTGCCTGCCAAGGTTTTGCTGTGGAAGAAAAGGAAGCAGCAGGAAATTAATCAGCCACCCACCTAGTATTCAAAGAGGTGAGAGATGAAAAATTACATCATTACACACAGATAGTTCTAAATATATGTGGGGTTTTTATTTTTCCCCAAATTGATATTATGACCAAATGCTCATGCTCCTGTAGCTATTTGTTTATGTTGTAAAAATAACTGGCTACCTGGCTTTATTATTTTTGGGCTTTCTGGGGTTTGCCTTCCCACACTAGTTTTCAGAGTGGATACTGTATGGCTGCATTTTGTTATAGTTTTACAGGGGCAGCATGGGTATAAGACCTGTTACACACCTTTAATGTAAATAGCACCATCACAGCTGCTCAATGAACACTTTGAGGCTGTCTGGTCCAGGTTGAGTACAGGTAAATTTGATACAAATCTATTTGGAGGGTTTTTTCCTTTATTTGGGTTTATTTTTGCATTCTTTTGAAAACACCTAAACTTCAGTGCCTCCTTTCTTTAACCATTAACTGGAGCAACAGCACAGGTTCTTTCTTACTAATAAGAACAAAATTGAATATACAATTACTGACATGATACAAAGGGACATTGAGCGAAAGGATCTTATCCAAGATGGAAGTAAAACTCAAATTTACATTTAACTCTTTGAGCTCAATGGGAGTTTTAATTAGAGGGAGCAAACAGTCTCTGTCCAGGAGACAGAGGCTCTGGTTTATAAATTCACAAGTCAGGCAGGGTTTATAAAAGACTTCATAATTAGCAGCTTACAGTTAAGATCCAAGCAACTTACTCTTCCAAAGTTCAATACCGTTATTCAGTAACTGATTTTGTGAAGAAGATGAAACAAAGCTGGCTGGACTTTATTAAAGGGTTTGATATCCTCTGACATGAAAAATCGTCAGTTAAGGTAGAGATTAACATAACAACTATAAAGTTTGTGGTAATTGACTAAAAATGAGGTGGTAGCTGTTTGGTTTCAAACAGGAGATTAAACACCTGCTCTAAGGTTACAGGTGGAGTTTGTGAGAAGTCACTCTGGGTGATGATATTACTTAGTAGCCTTTGCTGTTGTCCGAGGAGAGGACATATCTTACTCTTTAATGCCAGAGGAGTGGAGAGGAACTGTCAGCAGAAGGGGAACTTAGTGTCCTACAGGAACAATCAAATAGCAGTGAGGATTAGAGTAACAGGAAAAAAAAAAGGAAACTTCATCATAAAAATAACCAAGTTAATAATCAGTGTGAGAAGCTTTGTACTTGGAAATGAGAGAGGGAGAGAAAGAGCAATAATCATGGTTTACAATGTAGTCCTCAGTCATGGACAAGAAGAAAAAGCAATGATGATATAATGGAACAGCAATAATGTACAGCAACACTGCACAAAAACTTGCTGAGATTTCATGAGGATGTATATGGTATAGAAAATTTTACTGTCTTTCAAAGATAATTTAAATTTTAAAGACAATTTTAAAGATAAATGAAGTCTGCACGTGCTGAGATAAAATGATGAGGAGATTGCAAAGTTATTCTGCTCTACTCATGTCCCTTCAATGTGTCTTTAAGGTGAAGAGAATTCCTATATTCTTCTGACTCATTCTAATGTTATAGCAGATGAGCTCTTTTTATGTGAATCTATGATTGTCATTAAGTTCTTCAAAGCCCAGTTCTGCTGGTATCTTCCTTCTGAATGTGGGCATGAAGTGCCTTCTTGCTTTTGACAGACTGCTTCTTATTGTTCTGTTTGTAAGCTTAGAGTCTAAAATGTTTTCCGTGTGCCATGCTAGTATCAATCATATAATGAACCTCCATGTTAAATTAAGGTTGTTATGTTATATGAGAGGATGGCTTCAGGTTAGGAGTAGATGTGTTGCAGATACCTTTGAATCAAAACATAAGCTGGCAAGTTAAGAAGGTTGCACAGAAACCACATTACAATCATCATGGTGTGACCAGCAAGCAGTGTAATGTGTGTGGGTTTTATTTCATGTGCAAGACATCTTTTCCATAGATTTCAAATCCTGTATTAGATCAAATAGATTTTAAAAAATCTCATTGAAGCAGTAACTCACATGATAATGTCTTTGCCTTGCTGAGCAACTTTGGCATTTAAATACAAAAACCACAAAACACATAAAACTTTCACTTCAGTTTTACTCGTACATGCAATTAAAGCTGCCCTGTGTTATCAGAATTTCCATTACTACTGATGTATATTATTGCTGACACATGTGAAAGCAATAGTTTTGTTCCTAGCACAAGCTTTTACGGAATCACAGAATATGCCAAGTTGGAAGGGACCCACAAGGATCAAGTCCAACTCCTGGCCCTGCACAGGACCATCCCCAAGAGTCACACCATGTGCCCGAGAGTATTGTCCAAACACCTCTTGAACTCTGTCAGGCTTGATGCTGTGATCCTTTGTCTGTAGTGAAAACATATATTACTCTTTAATGCCAGAAAAGCATTGCTTTTCTGTAACGCTTGATACTTTTAGAGTGCTGGTGGTAGACCACAATGCTACCCTGCGCCTTATACCTTGAAAAGTGTATCCTCTGAAAGTGCATCTCCTGTGCTGGCCACAGAATTCCTGCATCTCTAACACAGCTTTCACACAGGGTCAATGTAAAAGAATTGCAGGAATAGTAAGAGGCTGTTATTTAAGGTGTAATCAAACCTTCCTATATAAAACCCAGAAATGAGCTGTGTCTATTCCTTTTATTTGTTTTTCTAGGCATGGTTTATTGGGGTACCATACTACACAAGTCCACTCAAGTATATTTTATTTAAATACATCTTTCAAATTGGGAGAAAAGGTATGAGAGACAAAACACGTGATTGCTAACACGAGATCATACAACTTTCAAAATGCAGTGTGGCAGGCATCTCTTCACACTCTGGGCAAATGGCACATGGTACCAAGAGACATTAGGTTTTTAAAAGTGAAGTTAAACTGATAAATTAGACCTCATTTATTGAACAGCAGTTACAGCCAATTGCCCAGGGAGTCATTTGACACCTTTGAAGACCCTGCTAACTTAATTGGTGATAGTTTGGGGGCTGAAGGAAACATTTAAGCCTGTAGCAGCAGGACACCGTGCAGCATGAAAATGGAGAAGACAGGCATTCTCACTGACAAGGGGAGTCATATATAGATTTTTGTGTCCATTGTTTTTGCTTATTTGTGTGTGTGCTTTACTCAGTCAATCAAATATAATTGACACCACTGGGTTCTGTTGTTTTGTGGATGACAGGAGCTAATGCAAGGGAAAAAAAGCTGGGAGTATACTTCCCCCTGAAAGGCTGTGTAAAGGTTTTTCCACTGGGCTTGTGACATTTTTTGCTCAATTGTATTAATTGATGTAGTGACAAGGCAGTTGGAAAGATGATGGATACTGATCACTACATTTTTTTTTTTTTTTAAGTATCAAGGCATTAACATAACTCTGCCTTTGTGTAAGCACTAGGAATGTAGCCAGTAAGAATGTAAGATGAAGGTTTAAGCACCTGCAGACCAAGTTTATAGAACTCAACAGTCACAACTGGATACTAGCACAGACTGAGAAAAGGGTGTTACTTTGGGACAAGCTTTTACTCAGGACACCCATGTTCCTGTCTTGATTTTTCTGTTCCATTTTTTTCTCTTGCATAGGAACCTTCAAGATTTACCTTTTCCTTACATCAGTTCAAGGGGTATATTTACTTAAAATTAATATGGCTCTTCCTTAAATATATCCAAACTCAGGCTGGAAACCTAAGTGCCTGCCTGAGGTGGTAGAAACAGTCAGATTTCCACAGTTAGTCACCATAGTTAGATTTTTACTTCCAGCTCTGCACAGAATACAAGTGTAGGTGGTCTCTGGATTCAAGGTACCAGGTAGTAACTATCCTGTGCCTTGCTAGGGGGGTTCTGACAAAATCATACACACATTTATTATTCTACCTCACAGCTTTCCACAGAAGACACTATAGTTCCAGCATAAAGGAGATGCCCCCACACGCGTGTGACTGAGTGCAGAGAAAACGAAATTGTGGTAACACAAGCATAGCTTTGCCTTTGAAGACACATGCTTGATCTGAGTTAACATAGACATCAAAGTCGGTTTCTTGAAGGACATCAGCTCTGGAGTTGTTTCAGTATGTAAACTGCATAATCATAATCACATTTGAGAAGATGAGAAGATTCCTGCTCATGTGGAAACTTGCAAAATTATGAGAGAACAAAAACTCAGTATTTTGAAAGAAGGCGTGAAAGTTAAAATATTCTTCTGATTAAACAGAAACTGCTTGATGATACATTCAATTTTGATGTCAAGTTCATATAAAATATTCAAATTCCATTAATGTCAATAATATTTCAGTCACACCCCTGTAATGTTTAAGAACGGAAAACATATCCTCCACATTCATGTGGAGTATGACACAAAAAGGTCATTTTCCGGGGACAACATACACAACAAACTGCTGAATCACTGTCTGGGACATAGTTCTTCTGAAACTAGTGTAAAGCCTTGTCCTTTGAAAGATACTGCTATTTCAAATTACTTCTCCCACCAGGGAAATAGGCCTTGTATTTTAGGAATTATTCTTGTGGTTTAGGAGGTACCTTCTAAAACATGTAAATGGAATCAGTCATTTTCTGCCACCAGAGAAAGCACCATAGCTGGAACTGGGGAACTGTGGATTTCTTGCAAGATACCATGAAACTGGTGACCTGTGCTGTGAAGTCCCCTGCAGGTCCATCAATACAGGTCTGTCAAAGATGAGGACCTACACAGAAAGGATGATTTGGTCACACACAGGTGAAACAGGGTTTAGAAAAATTTCTAGTATCACTGATTTTTCCCCTTTATATCACTTTCAGATACTTCAGGAAGGATTGGTGTCACACTGGAGATGACCTTAAAATTAATACTTCAGAAGTTTGATCATATACGGATCGAATTATGTTTCTGTCATATGTTGTGTTTTTACATTATTTGAAGTAGAAGCATGGCTTGGAATCACTGAAAAAATCTGTCAGTGAATGTTTTATTCCATTTCAGGAGGAGATTTTTAGCCTATACAGCCCTCATAGGAACAGAGAGGTAGCTATTTTCAGACGTTCCCAAAACTGAAATAACTCCACAGTCTTCGTACAGTGTGAAACAAATGTGTAGAGGCTTCTCCCTGTAGATGTGTTGGGGTTCTTGTCTCATTAATTCTCCCAATGTAATTATAGCAGCATGCAAAACATTGGCAACAATGTGTGAGCCTGTAGCCAACATATTTTCTGTGTTTCATTAGGACATTGGAATATACTCCTCTGTGCGAAGAAGATAGAATTCAGTACAGCCTGGGAACTATGGCTCTAGAATCTGCTATGTCTTCACAGTGGAATGGATTATACTTTCAGTCAAAACCCAAGAAAACAGAAAAGGCTATTTCTTCTTAAGGTAGTGAACTTCTTAACTTCATTATGACAATTTTTTCATTTATTTGTTGTTTGTCTGCAGGGTAATTAATTAATTTCATAAGAAAAATGACAAGTAGAAATCATTATGCTAAAAATTTTAAGGAAGACAGAATTAATTCAAAGCAAAATGTTTCGTAAAGTATTCCATAAACTGTCATTTGTGGAAACTGTGATACCGTTAGGAAAGCTCACTAATGCGTAGCATGACTCATCATTCAATTCACTACACATTGAAAAAATCCATGCATTTTTATTATATTTATTATTCTTCATGATGTATACTGATTGCTTCACAGAAGACATGGAAAAATATGCCATTTATTCATGGGATTTTCAATATGTGCTTCAGCAGTTTCACAATAATAGGGAGGAAAATAAAGGCTGCAGTGGATGTATTCCAGTATAAAAAAAACCTATGTGTGGCTCTTCATGGTAGTGTTGAGGAATGCAGTCTTACGCTGCTGTCAGTCCCTTCATGCTTAATCATATATATTATAGTTTCTGATCAACAACATTTTTTTTTATCTCTAAACCGTCATTTGCATCCTCTTTGATAGTATCTTTTGGATGCATATAGTAAGTGTGTCAAACCAATGTGCAGGTGGATAATGGTGCATGCCAGATAACTACAAATCTCTTTACAATTGTATTTAAGTGTCACTTTATCTGTGAGTAAATGTAAATCTGTGTTTGACCCTTGTGTCAAGCCAGTTTTGTCTATTTACCCTCTTGTTACATTTGCAGGAATGGGAAAGCTGTAGTTCTCTTTTAGACAAATTTGGTGTTGTACTGTCTGTGGCATATGCAGAGATCAGCTCCTCCATGGGCAGAGATGAACCCAATGTAAATGCACATGTCAAAGTAATATTTTGCATTACTTTTTTAGGTCTTTTTTTAGGTCTTCAATGGGTAAATTTTGTCTTCAGATACCATGTGATCCTGAGAAATGTCTATTGAAATTGTGGATGCAAAACTAGGCTTTATGTCAAGATAGAGAAGGCTGGAGCAGCTGAACCTTGTTCCCATCACATCGTTAATACCTTGTTGCATACCCAGGTGTTTGCATGAAGCCACCACTGTATCACTTCTTCAGTTTCTTATCTGCAGCTGAATGTGGTCCTAGACTCATCTCTCTTGCAGAAAATGTTATGGGAGCTGGCTTTTTAAATATACCCACTGGTGAAATACCTGTGTAATTAGGCTTTTCTAATAGAGTTTATCAGTAAGCAGTGCCCTCCCCTATTTCATAATTAGCATTTGCGTTATGTCCATATTTTGATAAGGCTTCAAAGTTTCTAGATCTGGAGAGTGCATCAAGGAAGTATATAAATATTTTGAAGAGCAACATGTATAAAACACAATATAAACATGGAGGATATAATGGAAGTGCATTACTTTTGATACAATCTTGGACTAAATATTCTGAAATCACCACACCTGCTGTATAAAATTCTGTGTTTTGTAGAATTTAAAGACTGAAACCCGTCAAAACATTTAATTTCTGCTTTTTCACTCCTACCTCAGGCAGGTGCTTGGACGTATATGCGAATATGTTAATGTGGCTTATATGAATGCTGGCTGTTGGCAAAATCCACTGTAAAACCAGAACCTTCTTTAGTAAGTAAATGAAAGAACAGCTTTTGTATAGATATCTTAACACTTTTTTGCTGAACTTATTCTAAAGAAGAAAGTCATTTGTGCAGAAAAATTAAATTTAGCAACATCACAAAAACACTGAAAGGTCAGGATACATACAATGAATTTGAGGCTTTCGGTGTGTTGTCTTACCTTTCAGTTTTTGCTGAAGCTATGACTGACAATGTCATGTAAATCTAAACCTCATTTAATCACCATGTTCCTGTATATCCCTGCATTTGCCAAGCAGGATGGTTTTTCATCTGATTTAAACCAGCATGTTGGATCAATGCTGTTAGTGTTTTACATCAGTGGAGAATGCTGTCTGCACTATGCAGCTGGCATGCTAAAAGGAAAGAGCTAGTTTTCTTCAGCTCACTACCTTTCTTGCCACAGAAAACATAGGGTACATCTGCCTGAACACATTCATAGTTGCATGAAAATGTGGGTTGCAAAAAATACTTAACACTAGATGCATTTAGATTCATGTAATACATACCATATTTGTAGGGGTTCACTCTAGCTTTCAACACCTGCTCTTCACCTATCAAGTATGATCATGCTTCCACATCGGAATGAAGCTGATAGCCTTCTTGAAGGTCCTGCAGGGGCTTGTGTCTTTACTTTATGCAGTAATAGATGAAAAACTAGCAAAGTAAATTGTTGGTATGGCAATCCAAAGCTAATTTTATCTTACTGTTTATTGTTCTGCAATAAATTCTTCAGCTGTTTCTATTGATCTAGGGAGGGGAAGCTTAGAACTGTGCCACAGTCACCTGTTCCTTGGGGAAAGAATAAACAATCCCAGTAAAAGAAGGGGAAGAAAAAAAAAAAAGCCCTGAAGATTGACTGGTGGCCCTGGTGGATTCCTTCTTACACCAGAGCATCATTTAAGTCTATGTTTTTCCATCTACCTTGTTTGCAGTAAATAGCTGCCCATTATGTCAGGTCAGGCGAGTGCTGTGGCGTCACAGCTCAGCAACCGTGATCAGCTTGCCAAGCATGCAGGGCACAGCCTCCAGGGAGAAGCCGTATGTGTCAAGTTCTTGAGCTGTCAAGGCTCAAAGCGACAGTTTATCTGGAGGCTTTAAAACATCCTTTCAAAGTTTCCCCTTCTTCCCTTGCCCCCTCCTCTTGTTGACAATCTGCTTGAAAGAAGACAGATGCGGGAGTAGTTTTCTTTATACTTGTGTAATTCCAAAACGCACAATGCACCAAAAACAATTCCACCCATCTTTTAAGAGGTCAAGTTGAGGAGGCAGACACATTGCTGAGGGGAGGGCAAGGGATCCTTTATGCTAATACAATCATTTCCAGATGAATTTGGTGCTGTCATATACCTTTCCAATGTTCTTTGCCCACAATAAACAAACTGGTTTACAAGTTCCTAGAAAAACCAAAGAATTGTGTCTGGGGTGACATTTTTCCAGCCACTTTTCAACTGCGTTTAATTGAATATTTTATAGTCTTTTAAGAGAGCAAAGAGTTACCAATATGACATATATTTTTCTCTTGCATCATTTTAGCCTTAGAACAAATAGGTTTCTCTGCAGATTTCTTTGCATGAAAATAAGATTTATCTTGTAAATAGAATTGAATCACTTATGAGAACATATCTTAAAATGCCGGTTTTATATCACTGCCACCTTTACAGGCTGATTCTGTTCAAGGTGCAAGTCCAAAGCCATTTGTCTTTAATATTATGTCCAATAAAGTATGTTTGAAAAATATAACCTCTAAAAAAGTTATGCTGTACTCTCTGTGTACTTTGTTGTTCTGTGATCACAAGGAAATACCTTTTTCACCCAGGGCCAACCTTTTTCAGATCCTGAGTTCCTTTTGCTGTGCATGAAAGATAATTGCTGTATTTGCTTCCTATGTTGCATGTACCTCAGGAGCAGGGAAGCCTACCTTTTCAAGATGCCTTCTCCCTTTTTATTGTTCTGTCTTCTACAAACATAACCCAAGCAGTGAGCAACAGAAAATCTTCCATTGAGATGATCCTACCATTGCCCATCTCCATTGAAAAAGTGATAAAAGTAGTGAAGAAAGGCTGAAATCATCTTCCCTTCTGCCATCCTTGATCGCCTTTCTTCATCAGAAGTTACAGAGTTTAGAAGAGCTCCCAGCAGGGAGAAGAATATTTTAAACCAGGGAGTTGACATAAAGGTGCATCAAGTTTATTCTCATGCTTTCTTTGTTCTTTGGACAACTCGAGGAGGCCCCTTGAGCTGTCTGCATAAGCAAGTAATCAAATGCTTTGAAATTCCATGTGTATATTCTCAAACTCAGGACCAGCAAACTGGCCCGCACAGCACTCTTGCTTCTCTGTATGGTTTCCAATATGCACACAGCACAGAACAAAAAGGCACTTGCTCATCCTCGCTTTAAGAAGTAACCAGTCAGGTTCAGAGTTAGCATCATAACCCTGTGGCTGCTATGTTTTTGTTTGATTCCAAAAGCAGGTCTGGAAAACCTCTTCTCACAGAAGCCGTCTGGCTAACCAGAGAGTTTCATTACGGCATCCATCCGTCCTTCAGTATCTGTTTCTTCAGAAAAGGAATGCTCACAATAGGCAAAAGACTTTAACTAATGTCTGAACCTATTCTTAGATGCTCCTTGCTAAATGTCTTTAGGTGGCCATTGTATTTTCAACTAATTTTTATTATTTTCTTCCAAATTTCCGCACAAATTTAGATTTAAGAACTCTATAGCACTGATAGCACTAGCAATGGCATCAAGTCTATTTCTCTGGTCTAGACAGTTTCCTATGCCTCTCCCAAATTTTTTAAACATCTTATGTTAGGTATTGCGTCTAATCTGAATTGACAGGTCAGTTACTGCCAGTAGGACACTCTTAATCTTAGATATGATTTACAGTAGCACTAAACTTTACATACATGGCCTGCACCATGATGATGCACCACTTCTAGGATGCACAGCTAGAATTGAAGAAAAGGAAGCTCAGTCATTAAGATACAATGATTTTTCTTTTCCCATTCTATCAGGAGACTGTGAAGATAATTTTTGACCCCCAAAAATTGTCATGAGTTATTTATTTATTTACTGCTCTGCAAGTGATATCCTTTTGAGTCATCCCCTCTGCTTTTCCTGGCTCCCCACTGGATGAACATTATGGGATCTTTCAGATCTGTAAACTAAGTCTGGATGTCATGGTACAGAGACATGCCACAATACAAGGTCTCTGAACTAGTTGCCACAAGAAAAAAGAAAAAAAAAAAGCAGGAAAGTAAGCTTCTCCACCAGTAAAATTTTACTAGCAGTACAAGTACCTACAGTACTTTAAGCTCCTCAAGCCTATCAGTACAGCACAGGTTCAGTGGAGTGCCAAGTCATGAAGTGAAGATTTGAAGTTACATCTGGGTATGTGATCTCCAGCTGGTGCTCTGTGCTGCTTGGACAACTTCATTCCTCTATGCAACTGCTTCCCAAGGACAGCACAAGCTGTCTTTCCGGAACTAAACATATCCTATTTTCAGCCCCAGCCATCCTATTTCTTATCTGTCCTGCTGCACAACCAAGTGTCAATGACTCATATTCTTCCTACTAGTTGTATCCAACATCCTTAATCTTTTCTTCCACTAAGTGACTGGACACTGTGTGAGAAAGATTGAAGAAATTAGAGCAAATGTAACACTTCATGTTAGAGTTTATTTACATTCTTTGAATAAGCTGGTAAATGGTATGGAAATGCTCATGAGACAATTAGCCTTTTTTTAATGCAATAAAGGATGTGAGAAATGTATCCTCAGCATAGGGCTATGCTTTGAATAATGAAGAGAAAATAAGATATTGAACATCTCTATTCCTCTGTACTGAATAATGAAATGAACCTATAATAAATACATGATCCTAATGTATATGAATGTTTACACAACCTTAGAGTTGGAATAATTAGACTCCTGAAGGCATGATGCAGCACACAAATGCAATGTAATTTCAACAAAGTTGAAAGTCTGCAAAGTCTTCATTACAGAAACTGAGTAGAGAGTTTGTAAAGATGGTATTTGTTTCTTAAATGGCTTTCACATATGTCTCCATGGAGAGCAATGTTTGCTCATACCACATTGGAAACACAACTTAGATCATAGAAATTGCCACGTACCACAATGGTTGATGAATACATATTTCAAAATAATTTTTTTCATTACTTTGAAATCAATAGCCTCAATCCATCTCCTGATGACTAACGTGATTCCAAAATCACAGCTTTTCTATCTCTTCTATGTCTTCCAGTAAATTGAAAAAGAGACAAGCTTAACTATTTTATGCAGCTTTTAGGTTTGGTAGCAACCCATACCATGAGCTTTCAGAAGTGTGTTTTTTTAATATATATATATACTTGTTCTTAAGTAGCAGAACTGTATGGATTTGACTTTCTCCACTAAAATTCAAGATTTCAGATGTGGTAAGGTAATCCAGGATACCACTGTCAGGATTGTTCTACTGGTTATACAGTGTAGTGGAAAGTTACTAACCTATTCTTTAGGAAACCAAGGCTCTATCAATTTCAGGAAGGCTCAGAATTATAACAATGTCAATTCATAAAAGCTGACTGCAATAGTGAAAAGAGGATTTCTCAGAATGAAGCCTTTCTGTGCTTTTTTTCCTGCTAAAATATATCAAACTGAATAACTGAGCTGTATTACTGGTATTCTAGGAAAATTTACCTAGTGATTAGAAAATGTCATTAAAAGCAAAATGATTGTCTGCAAACATCTTTCTCTGCTAAAATGTGTTGACCTAACTGATATTCCTCAAAGGTAAGTCAGAGTGTTATGTGATGTTCTCTTATCGATTGTTGATTCTATATGTTCCTCTGGGAACAGAAACCACAAAGAAATGTTTTGAAAGGAAGAAGAGTGACCTTTTCTATGTAGGCATTTTAATACTCTGTGATGCTGAAATAAATAAATATAGCAAATGGGGAAAATAATTTTTGTGAAAAAGTAGGCATTTTTGTATTTCAAGATGAAATCAGAATTATAATACAGCAGTTGCCATGTACACTGAAAGCTATAACTTCAAGCCAACCCTTCGTATTCAGGCAGTCAATGTTGGGGAGGTAAGGTAAAGTAGCAATATTTTGCATAGAGAGCATGAAATACACATCTGGGATGATAAATAAAGTGTTAAATTGTTGTTATAATTGAAAACAATAATTTCTACAGTATTTTTTTATCTTTTTATAGATATTAAAACCAGAAATAACATCTGGGATTTTTTTTTTGTTTGATATTTCAGTCACAACTAGTGTTATTTTTTATAACCCAAACAAACTCTAATATCCTTAAAAGAAGAGGCTTGGTAGACACTGTTACAGTAGAAGGAAATTGAATTACTTTTATGTAACTGAAGTAACTTGAAGATCATGATTATTTTTAGTGCAATATTTGAATCATTACTGAAAAGCTTATTTCTAGCCATCTGTCAGACTGACTTATATACAAGTTATATACAAGCCTTACAGGAAGCACCATGTGACTTATTCTTCATCAGTTTCTTTATGGTCTAAAGAGAACTAAACAATCCATCCCAAGCCTAATGTATTCCAAATCCCAAGAGGAGGAAGGAGGGTAAGTGTGGATCTATAGAGGGTTATGACCTTTAAGAGAACTCCAATTACAGGTATGGTAGGTAATTTCTCTCGGATCTTTACACTTCTCAAGACTAAGTACTATTCTTGTGTTCAAGATATGGCTATATAAGCTAACATACATCATGAAAGTATACCTAAATATTTCAGCTGGAACATATTTCAGACATGGTATTAATGAATCATAGAAACAGTTTAACACTGAAAATCAAACACAGCTGAATGGAAATAACAAGGCATTTGTATTAGAAGGACTTTTTGTAATGTAGTACAAATATCGATATATTTTGTTTAGACAGAATATTCCATCTGTGTTTTGTATCTTGTTATTGCTAAATTATAGTAGGCATAAAACTGAATAAACTGAGATAAGTAACTAGTGTTACAAAGAACTGAATTTAAAGATGAGATAAAAGTCTTGGCAGGGGGATGGAGTTGTGGCTTAAATCTTCACATTTCCTTCCAACAAAACACAACATTCGTTTTTTCTTGCTTTCTTTCTTTTTTTCCCTAGAAAGAAAACTGGTTATTTCCAAGTGTTTGAGTTTCATCTCAAAACTGTGGGGGTTGGTGCTGGTTGGAAAAAGCAAAGCAAAGCTCAAAATTCTAGCTGAAATTAGAAATAAAGTACAGAAAAAATACAGTACAAAATATTGCCAATCTGTTCTTGGATGGGAAAGAAAGAAAGGAAAGAAGAGCAAGAATAGCTAGTATTTAGTTGGAGCTTTGTAGCTTCCAAAGACAGAAACAAGTACACAGATTTTCTCCCTTTCAAATTTAGACAACAGAATTTGCTCACTTTTATAGTCATCATTTGTGTGAATTTACCTACTCTGTATCTCTGCTCCTCATCAGCATTTGAAGCTAAATGAAATATGTCACTCTGTCGTGAGCTGGGACAATGGCTTTTTCTTTGGGGCAAAGTATTTCCAAACTCAGAAGCTACATGGTAATAATTGCTGTGATTCCACTTAATGACAAAAAATAATTATTTTCCCTGTGACTGGAGATGTTTACATTTGAATGTTTAGAGGTTGGAACTAAAGAAATATTACACAACAGTGTGTTGTGGTTCAGTGTTTGTATTCCAGGCAAGAAGAGGGAGGAAGGACCAGAAGTCCTCAAGGCAGAAGCTGGACTTCTGTCTGTCCAGCAGATCTATTTGGCCCATAACTTAAGAGTAAGCCAGTGCAAACTAGAACCCATCAAGGCTGGTGCTTCAAAAGAGGAGAAAGATGGGACAGGGCATGTTATCCTTGTCTGTTGGAGAAGATCGCTGCAAGAAAGGTGAAAGAAGAATGTCTGGCACAGGAGAGCACTGCAGAGAAAAGCAGTATTTTTGGACTAGTCAAAAATTCTCCCAGCATTTCCGGGGTATTCTTGCACTGAAGAAGTGGATCAGGCCAGCAATATCACACATAGACAATTCTTCTTCTTCTATCACACCGGCTGTATTCCTGCTCCGCTGCCAGGGTGTTCCCTCCGGATAGATATCCAAGTTGACCTACTCACCTGAGCTCCAGCACTTGCCTTTGCTAATGCTATTTTCCTTTAGTATTTGTGCTTTTTTTGTTTATACTATTGACTTAATTTGCTTTTCCAGTTTGCTCATGAAATTTGTTTGCATTTGATTTCTTTTCTTATCTTTCTTTGCATTTGATATCATTGTTTACAAAATTCATGCCCATTGAGTGTTTGCACAAGCAACCTGCCTTCCAGGTGAGAGGCACAAAGAAGTAGGATAACACCAAGATCTCTACAGAGACTATTGCCTGCTAGAGAGAGTCACATTAGAAGGGAGACTGTGAAGGGGCAAGAAATGACAAAAGAATAAGACAAGAGAAAACTGGAGATGGTGTTGTGGGAGACACTCACAGAAAAGAATATCTACAGACTTAGAAAATATGAGATACCAAATATTTCAGGTTCACCACAAAACAGTGATTTAGAATTTTGTTGCTCTCATAACTAGCAAACAAGAAATTGATCCTAACATTCACCTTTGAGTGAGATAATCCCACCCTTCTTTTGTAAAAGAGAGTAAAAAGAAAATTATTTCGTTGACTGAGTCAACCTTGAAGGCAATTGAATATGTTTCTTCATTCCCATTCACTTTTTTTTGTATATGAAGATGATTATACAGAAGATGGTGAAGGGTCTAGAAGGGAAGCCATACAAGTAACAGCTGAGGCCATTTGGTTTGCTCAGCTTGGAGAAGAGGAGACTGAGAGGAGACCCCATGGCAGATTCCTCAGGAGAGGAAGTGGAGGGGAAGGCATTGGTCTCTCCTCTCTGGTGACTGTGACAGAACCTGAGATTTAGGCTGGATATCAGGAAAAGGTTTTTCACCCAGAGACTGGTTGGGCACTGGAATAGGCTCTCCAGAGAAGTGGTCACATCACCAAGTCTGACAGAGTTCAAGAAACATTTGGACAATACTGTAACGTGTAATTTTGGGGGCTGTCCTATGCAGAGCAACAAATTGGATTTCTATGATCCTTGTGGGACCCTCCTAACTCAGAATATTCTATGATTCTGTTATTAGTTATTATTATTGTAGTTATCATTATTTCCCCTTTCTTTTCTGTCTTATTAACTGTCTTTATCTGAACCCATGAGTTTTATGTTTCTTTCAATTCTCTCCCTTATTCCTCTGGGGGGGCAGTGAGTGAACAGCTGTGCGGTGCTTAGCTGCTTGTGGAGTTAAATGACAATACATGTGAATGGCTTGCAAAGCAGTGGGCACGAAAAGGTGGTATTGCCACATATAGGTAACAACTTGCCCCACTCTGCTATGTCCAGGGCTCCTGTGATTGTTACAAACAGGTCTGGCTTAACTCAGCCATGATAGAAAGCTGGGACCCATTGGTGTCATGCAGCTGCTCATGCTGGCTGCATGATGATGGTCACATCGTCAGCCAACATCTGACAGAGTCTGGAAACACAACAGAATGGTACCTTTTATGGCTGAAGACCAGTATAGCTTACAGGAGAGCAGAGGTTAGCATCCTGCCCATGTGTCTGGTGCAGCCTTTAAAAACCACGCATGCAGGGTTGCTTGCTTTGGTCATACATCACATCAAGACAGTGCAAATTGCAAACAAGCAATGTATTCTCGCACACTACTGGGAAATTATGACCTTGTTACTCCAAACAGCCCAGGAAGAAAGCTGGAGCTGCCAGAAGCAGTTGAAAAAATCTAGGACAACCACAATGAACAACAAAGTCGTTGGTGTTTGGAATTACTATGCAAAGGGTTAAGAGATCAGATGTCAAAATGGTTTCCTCCAAGATTTTATCCAAGTTCGTCTTTTACTTTTTCTAAGTTCATTGCCTGTGCATGATCTCAACTATTTAAAGCAAAATAAAAAGTGTTAACATGGATTAAAAGCTTATATACCCACACTTGATCTCTAAGTAACACAAGGGGCAATAAAAGTGACACAAGGGGCAATAAACGTGACACAAGGGGCAATAACAATTCCAAAGGGAGTAGACTAATGTATGACACTTATAAGATATATTGAACTGTAGGATAGTTTCTGGATAAACAGACTCTTTAAAAACTGTTTTACAAATATGCTGACCATCTTTTTTCTTTCACATTGTTTGGTCTGGATCTTTTTAACTTCTTGCATCACTTACTTACCAGGATTTCATACATTTTAAAAGTCATGTATTTTCCTATGGAACTGTTGGACATTTCTAATGATTGTGCTCTAGTAGGTTCCCCTTCTGACCTTTGTTCTAATTTAATAAACAACTTGCAGATTTACTTTATGCCAAATTAAAGTAAGTCTCTATACTTAAGTCACTGGAGTTACAGAAATGTTAATATAAATGCACCTGTCTGCATGTGGCTGGAAAAGTTTTTTGAGTTAATATTTTAATTAAATTGTTTCCACACAGAAAAACCAGAAGTACAGGGAGAGCAGGCCAGAAGAAACTTTCTTGCATACCATGTCGTTCCGTGACAGCAGAGAACACAATCTCATACTGGGTACTAATCTTTAAACCTATATATGAGGCAATGGTCTAAAGTCCACACCTTGAGGAAGCTAAACACAGTTAAGTGTCGCCATAGAGACCTCTCTCTTTCTTTCTCTCTCTCTGCCTATTTGTTGGTTTTTTGTGTGTTGTTTTGGTGGGGGTTTTTTTTTGAGTTGTAACTAGTGTTTGAATACATCTTGATACCATCTCTTCTATGTAAGTTTGAGGTTGCACAAGATCAGGATATTTTTCAGAGTCACATTTTTGCCTTACAGCAAAATGTTGATACAATCAAGAGTGGCTAGATTACAAGGAATCACAATTTCTTAAAGTCATGTTTTGTATTAACACAATAAATCTATCACCTGAGCAGATAAAGTTATAGAATGGATAAAATCTTACAGTTTATTTGTTTAAAAAACTGCCAGGATTATTTTTAGGGCCTTATTTCACAGTGTCTATGTAGACACAATTGATATAAGCACTGGATAAGATTACAATTTTGTTCTGCCTCCAAGAAAATGTGTAGTATTCTTCCTTTGTCGGAGTAAGTTGCACTGGCTTATTTTTACGCTTAACATTTCCAGCGGGGTGGCTGGACACTCTTTTAGGGCACTGGAGGCAGCTATAAGACTATTTTAATGTTATGCTCATTGTTTTCAAGGTTTAGGTACTCAGCCTTCACTGTGGTGGTGGTGGTGGTGAATGGTGGCTTTACCTGTGGGACAGACAAAATTGTCGTGTGAACTGGGTAAAAAGAACATCCTCTCATCTCAGGCTGTGTCTGTTTTCACTGTGGCTCACAGGGGGTGCGTGAGCGAGTGCTTCTTCTTGCAGGGCCTCTTGAGGAAACAAGGCTGGGACCCTCCCTTGGGCCACAACAGCCCCAGGCAGTGTTACAGGATGGGGGGAAAAGTGCCTGGAAAGTGTCCTGGCGGAAAAGGACACCTGGGGGTGCTGGTTAATAGCAGCTGAACGTGAGACAGCATGTGCTCAGGTAACCAAGAAGACCAATCCTGGCCTGCATCAGCAATAGTGTGGCCAGAAGGACCTGGGCAGTGATCATGCCTCTGTACTTGTAAACAGATTTTTTTTGGCATTTCTTTTCATTGTAGATCTACATGAATTTCATATATGGGATTTTTAATTGAAAGTGCTAACAGTTGATCTGGTTTTTAGTTGTTCATTACAAGATTGAAAAGAAAAGACTTTGTGATTGGATTTGTACTCTTTTTTCCTTAGTGTGCTCACATTCCTATTGATTCAGTTAATGCATCCATCAGGGAAATAAAAATGTTAGGCCTTATTTAATTAAACCAAATTACTTCTGTGGTTTTTACATAGTTTTGTTTGGTTTTTTTCTCTTATGGGAATCCCATTAACATGTTGAGCTTTGCATTTTGTTTATAACAAAAAAAAAATAAGAGCAGGAGATAACTTCTGCGAATTAGAATCATTTGTAATCTGTAAGACATCACAACTCAAGGAACATTAAGTGAACATCTTTTAAAGCACCATCCAACTTTAGAAAAGAATCAGGAAGCTGGAGGACCTAAAATCACTTCGCTGACATCTCTGTTGCTGTACTTCTTTTGGTACTAACTAGCATTTAGAACTGCATCTGTCTGCAAAGTTCCAGATATTAAAAGGTCTTAACTGGGGCCAAGCACCTGGTTAATGTCTGTAGGTAAATATCTACACAATGTAACTATCAGTAGTTGTACAATCTCACATTATATGCAATCTGCAAGGGTAGAGGAAGGTTTTCAGAATACGTATTCTGGAAGACCTGGGTTTGCCACTTGTAAAAGTAATTTCTAAAAATCAGAAGTTACTTTGTACATCCTTGACCTAGAGTTTTTACAAATCCATTAATGATTTTGTTAAAAGTGCTTGCTTTCATATGCATTTCTGTATGCACTATATGATTATAAAATAGGGGAAAATGTGTGGCAAACCTCCTTATTTCCCAGTTATTCCCATTCTGCCATGGTCTCAGCATTTTTGTGTGTTACACTTGCCTGAAATTGTCACAAGCAGATTTAGAAGTCACTCTAAATGAACAGTCATGTTAGAGAAAACAATTTCTCCACTATAATTAACAGTTTCTGTAATATTAATAGTTAGATACTCAGATGACATAAACTTTCACAATTCCTGTCTAAATTAGAGTTTTCTTTCCTCTGAAAATCTTCCAAACTGCACAACAAAGAGTAACCTATTTTTCCTATGAATCCATCCTGAAATACAGTTTTCTGAAGAGAAAAATATCAAAAGAGAATATCAAATAAACAAAAATGTGAATACCTTATAATAGTTGATAACCTTCTAGTTGTTGCTTGTTTTTATTTTCATAGCAGCTTAAAATGTATTTATCAGTAACTCAGGAAGGCACTAATTACCACAACGCCTAGTTTGTTTTCAGTAAGAATGCATCTGTAAATAGCTAGACCAGTACAGACTGAAATTTTACCAGCAGTCATGATACAGCAACTTCCTGAGGATCCTGAGAACGTTGTGGTGTTTTCTGTTTATGCCAGGCTTTCATTTTCTCTCTTAGAAATTCACACAGCATTTCTGAACTAATTAAATAGTTTTCCAAACTGTTAGCTGCATCATATCACACTGAAAAACAACCTGGGTCTCTGTGCCACATTCATTCACCCTCTGAAGTGTTTTTTCCTTATGCATTATGTAGGCAATTAAAATATACTGTTCACAGCTGTGTGAACTGTGTTTCACTAACTAAGCTAAGTGAGCAAAAATATTAATAGAAGCTTTAACAACTGAAGTATATTAGAATTTATCCCCCTATCAACACTACAAGTACAAGAAGCATGTCCACAGAGATGTCAAGAAAAAGCAGTAACTATGGCTCTGTCTGTTGGAGAGAAACTTACATGTTTCCTGGAATGATTAATGCTCTTCATGAGTAAGAGAGCTTTTTCTTTTTGCCCAGATACCTGTTAAGACTTTCTTAACCCCTGGCACTTTTAAAGTAATCAAGAGCTGCAAGCAAGCAGGATCAGAGGAGACACCAGGCAAATCAAAGGAGAACATGCCAGAAAATGAAAAGTGGTTCAGCCACCACTGTTGGGAGTGTGCCAGCACCACAGCTAATCCAGAGAGATTGTAGTCCCGATTAGGCATAGTGCAGTAATGGGAAACCATCAGATCCATTCAGTATTCAAGGTAAGCAGCTGTATAACAATTTGTTTCACAACAAAAAGTTGACAGAACAAATCCAAAACAACTCTGTGTGCATGTTTACACGGGAAGCTATTGGCATCAGCAGTGCATTTGAAGGTGTGCTTCAAGTCCCTTATGCTTTTTGTAACATTTTCAAATTCATTGCTGTCTTCAAGATGACAGGAAATCCAGGTCTGCCTTCCTCCTGGGAGATCTTTATTCACAGACAAGTCAAAAACCCTTGACAAAAGGCAACCAAGGGAACTTGCTGACCTTTTAGCTGCCTGTCTAACATCAGTGCAAGTATTGCTTCTTGATAAAATGAGAAATTCAATTTAAGGGGAAACATAGCTGCTATTTGAGTAGGCTCTCATTTTATTTTACTTCTTGGGCTGTCTCTCAAGCAGAAAACAAATGTAAATAAACAGGAGTCCGTTCTTCATTCCTCTGTAGTTACCAGAGCTAAGAATGCTGCACGCAGGGGTAACATCATTCTTACACCAGTGTCCACTCCTTTGCCTTCTCTCTTGTTCACTAATTCATGTTTATCTCCTTGAAATAAAACTATTGGTTAGAAATCCTAGCTTTGTAGCATCTCACTAATTTTTGTCCTTAATTTTAAGAAGAGAGGTCCCCTTCATTGAAAACCCAGTACTACCTCAGTCAGCAATTAGCTGATTTCTCAGTCAGCAATTAGCTGATTTCTCAGTCATGGTTAATCATAGTAAATTCCATAGTTTGAGGACAGGTATAATGGCAGCATGCAGAAAGCTTGCAGCATTATGAAGGTATCTAAGTTGGTTCTGAACACATCCATTACCTTTCTTATATGAATCACTTTTTGTCTTCCAGACTTATCGCAGCTGGACCATTTGCTTCTTATTTAATCAGTCTGAAAGCCTTGAACTTCACATGGAAAAATTTCGGATGAAGAAATGCAGCAATGGCTGAGCACCTCTCCTATGAAGAAAGGCTGAGAGAGATGGGACTCTTCAGCCTGGAGTAGGGAAGTCAGCTCAGGAGAATCTTATCAAAATATGTAAATATTTGAAGGGAGGGTGAAAGATGATGGAGCTAGGCTCTTTCTTGTGGTGCCCAGTAACAGAACCGGTGGCAGTGGGCAGAAATTGAAACACAGGAAGTTCTGTCTGAACACAAGGAATTTAAACTGTTGGGGATGACCAAGTACTGGCAGGGGTTCTCCAAGGAGGTGGTTGAGTCTCCATTCTTGGAGATATTCAAAACCTGGTTACCTGGCTCTGGGTACCCCTCCTTGAGCAGGGGAGCTGGAGCAGATGACTTCCAGAGGTCTGTTCCAACTTCAATTCTTCTGTGATTATGTGATGCATGCAAGTTATTTGAAGCCAATACATAACCTGGATTCTTCAAAGGCCAAGAGTTTTCATTTTATATATAAAAATAAAATTATTAGAGCATGAATCTCTAATTTTGAGAAAGCCTGAGAATTACATTAATGATGTTTGCATTCATATATTGTAATTTGGAAGTATCTCCCTATTGTAATCTGCCAATCAATATTTTTTTTTTCTTTTTGTCTTTGTACTAACAATTAAAACCCTCCCTTTCAGAGAAATTGTTTTCTCTTCTTTGGTATGTACATAAAGACATATTATTTTTTGTGTACATAGGATGCAGACCATACAAAAATTTCAAAAACAAATTCTCTGATGATTGTAGAAAAACTACACACAAGTGCAACTAAGTTGTGGTCTGTTTCAAAAAGTAACACCAAAATATGAAAATATTCAAGTACAAAGCTTAGTCTTAGAGAATTACACATCAGGCTTGATTTGTACATATTTATTGCACATCTTTGGCATCATTAGTTTAAATGACAGTCACTGCAGCAGGGTCTGGAAGCTATTTCAGAATTGACACTTGTAGAGACTCTAGTATCCTTCCTAATTATTACATACAACTCCATAGGATTGACATTTTTCAGTATGTCATTATCATGAATCTTGGATTGCTGATGACTTTGACAACTGGAATTTGATGATTGAAATGCCACCTAGACACTTCATCAAAATACAAAAAGGCTTCTCTCTGGAAACAAAAACCAATGCTATGCTGTCTGTTCTGTGTTGCTTCAGTGATGACGTTTTTGAGGGGGTTTGAGGGGCTGGGGTTTGTTTGTTCATTTGTTTGTTTGCATCTCTGTTTTTTAAGGGGACTGTTTCAGCATACTGAAGGTACCCTAAGTACATAAACTAATCATATCTTCCAGCTGTTTCACATTCAGGCCAACCATACTACTAGGAATGAAAACTGCCCTCTCAGAATAACCTTAGCTTCTGTGTGGACAAAGAAAAGGCAAAAGAAATTGTCATAATAGATAAAAATGAGCCAGCTGCCTTTCCAGGGCAAGTTGCCTCTTCCATTTACATTTGCTAAAATAATCCATTTTGTAAAGTGCAGGGCATCCTCCTTCACTTAGATATATATTCTGGTACTTTCCATAATTGTGCTTAAACTTTTCTGCGGTTCTGTGTACAGAGAACAGAGACTTTCATCAGTGGAGTGCTGAAATGAAATGCAAATAGGTTTTTTATGTAGAGGTTCATATAATCTTTCAATATACTCATGTGTGCAGATTAATCTCTTAAGTTCTCAGTACCAAGATTTTATGCTAAGCAGCACAAATTCTTGCACAACATTGCCTTTGGCTGCCTGTGGTTATAGTGTTTATTGTATCTCCACAGGATAATCTGAAGGAAATCCTTTCACAAGCATTAGCTGAGGGACCCTTCTCAAAGCAGTAATGGCTGTCATCACTGCAGTGTTCCAAAGTTCTGAATCACTGGTATGGAAGCAGTTCAGTGGTCATTAAAAAGAGAGTACTGTTGCACTGGGGGTGCAGCAGGTCATAACAGTGCCTATGGTTCTGAAAAGAAGAATAATTGTTGCTCTATCCCGAAAGAGCACAGACATTTCCATGTGAAGTAGAGGTACTGTGTAGCAATGTTCCCTTGACTCTTTCCCATCACATAAGAAAAGAAGGTAGTCAGTCATGCTGCAAATACTATTCTTGCAATGTGTCATTCTGCAAAAGTTTCAGTTTTTGAGATACGGCAACAGTGTCATTTTCTAAACTGACTGTGGCATTCACCATCTGGGAGTTCAGAGGTAAACTGTGATCTCAGAAAAAAAGTTGTCACACAGCAGTTTTTTTGAGGTATTAACATCCAAGGATTCTAGGACATGGATGCAGAAAATGGAATAAGGACTGCATAGTAAGGATTGAAAAAAGAGGTACAAACTAGTGACCACACAACACACTTTGAATTTATTGGAATAGCAGAGATGCACTTAATCACATTCAATGGTGGCTAAGTTGACATTCACTTACATCTTGCAGCTTTGTTGTTGAACACGGAAGACACTGACCTATTCTGCATATTTAAACAAGTCTCATTTGGGGTTATCTTCTTTCTTAACCACAGCTGCCAAAATGCCATTTTGGTCCCAGCTGACTACCAGCTGCCCAACAAATACAATCACTCCAAAGCCATGTTTTCTTTTTCACAGCTCTTTCACCTACTTTGAGGACATTGCAAAGCCACTGATGAGATGAGATATGTAACACTGCAAGAAGATTTTTGAAGTAACTCTGAAATAAGATTTGTTCAGCCCAACCTATATGAAGTGAGTTAACAGATCCACCAAAGGTGCCATCTTTGTCTAGGAAATCTCTGTAAGGTAGGAATTATCTAAGTGAGGGAAAATATTTTTTAAATCAGAAGGAATTTAAGCAAATGTGCCTGTTTGTTATGGCCTTAGAAAGGAAATTTCTCTCATGACTTACTACAGCCACTGAGTGGTGAGTAATAATAAAGGAAGATGCAGAGCTTGCCTCTTTAAAAAAAAGAGCATTGCTCTACAGCATCAGAAATCAAAGAAGGAAATGCTTATCCCTAGGTTCTTGTACCACACAGTTCCCATGCCCTCACAGCACTTGAAGCATGGGGCAAAACCTCACACAGTGTTTCCATGAAGAATATCTGACTTTGCAGAGAGGAAAGGTAATTTTCAGCAGACCTGTTGCTGCAGATGCAACTACATCTGACAGCTCTTCTGCTGTAAAGGACGTGTTAGATTCGGAGTAGGTTAATTTCATTTAATTTCATGTTCTCGAAACTTCCAGCTGGCTGCTCATTCCAGAGACTGTTTTCAGTCTTGAGACAATGCTGAGAGTGCTGTGGCTTGAGATGAGGGAAGAAAAGCAGACGCCTCAGGCTTCAGTTCTTCCCCAACCCCCACCTTCTCTGCTCAGTGTTAAAAGGATGAGGGAATACCCTGGAGACAATTTACAGCCCAGTCTTCTATGCAACCTACAGGACTCAAACTACATTTAGATATAAATCTAGGGTAATCCAGCTGGTTTTTCACAGTTTATCCCTGCAAAGCTTGTCATTTCCTCAGTATATTTATTGGTCCTGAGTCTGCTTCTGACAAGGCGTATCAATAAAGTGGACAGATTTCTTATCTAAGTTTAAATCACATTTGATAGAATTTGCTGGCTAATATTTTATTATGTACTAACAGTTCATCTAGAAACACATTTCTTCCTAATTTTTCCAGACACTCTGAAAATCTTGCATGAAGAAAATGAACCATCTGTGTGCCTGCATGAAATCTGCTTTCTGGCAGTTCTCCCAGCTGAAGTGCAGGTTCTCTGTGGAGGAGACCCAGACAGCTACAGAACATCGATCACAGATGAATGGACTATAGTAACAAATCCTAGAGATAGCTCACCATTTCTTCTCCTGGAGACTTTTTCAAACCTTTCTCTAATCACTGTATAGAATGCTGTAAATCAAAGCACCAAGCTCAGGCTTTGGAAACGCTTAGCAGGCAGGGTGCAGTTGGAGAATATATAAGAGTTCGAATTATTGCATGTTACAACATTCCACACTTGCATTCAAGTCATAAGTTATGGAAGTAAGCATAAATAAGAATTAAATATCTGCAAAGTCTTTTTTCTTCAGTCCTTTGATTATAGCTCTATTTTATTTATGACTCCCAAAAGAGAGCCAAACTTCTATTATATGACATTTCTACTGTAAATTGTTAAAGAATCACAAAAATGAAATGCTTCACAGCAGGTTTTTCCTCTATTTCTACCTGCCTGCAGTATTAGCTCAGTCCCTATCCCAACTCCCTCTTTAGTAGGTGATATTTTTTCTAGTAGGGAAGCATCTTATTATAGTTTGTCTGCCTCTTCCTGTAATTTTCTCTAAAGCCAGGTGATTTAGCTGTAAAAGGCATTTGATGCATCTGCCAGTTTATATGTGGTTGTAGTATTTTCATTGTTAGTACCTGAAATATATTAAAATATAATCAATAATTTACCAAAAAAAAAAACCTTTGTATGAACATGTGGCAAGTTGGTATTGAACAAAGTTAGAGGCCATATAGGATTTCAGGTTGTTTATCAAAGCATCATTTTCTTACCCCCATTACACCTCTGGGCCTTTTTTTCTGGACCTCCTTGCTCTCACAGAAATGTTCCTCAGAACTTCAGACTCTGTTTATTTATCTCCAGGTCATATTTATTTTTCCTTGTATCAACACTCTCCTTAGATAGCTGTTCTCCCTCACAGGGTGTTCATATCTAGCTCTATTTATGGAATAGTCTTCTCTACACTTGACTTTCATTTTGGTAACCAGTCCTAAAACTGAAATGATGCCATGGAGGGCACAAATCTGAGAGTATAATTTCTAAACCATTATAGGCTACTGCCTTCTCCAGCCTTTATTGTTTAACCCAAGCAGAGAACCTCCCTTAAGTACTGCAAACTGCATGACTAGTCCAGCCCACTTCTATTATTTCATCTCTCGTACAGGTAATGGTTGTTTCTGCAACACGCTGTTCAAGCTTCTTTCACTAGTATAAAAACCCTTCAATTGTTTCTCTCTGGCTGCGCTCAAATTCTTCAATGAATTATATCTATCCTTTAGGTGGTACTTTTATCTGCAAGACTTCTGCTGTTACCCATATTATTCTTCATTTTTCTTATCATCCTTTTTTCTCTTCTTCCTTCTCATATCCCTCTTTGTTCTTCCATACGTGAGTCTTTTTTTTCATTAATACTAAATTTGGAGGGTACATAACAGCTTCACATTGGTTTAAAGTTTCTATTAGTCATGGCAGCTTCTGTTCTGAGAAGACAGTGCCTCAGGGTGCAAGGAGGGTCTGTCTGCCAAATAGGGCCACTTCTCAAGAAAGCATTTGTGCAGCGGACTTTTTTCCTCATCATGTCAACCTTTCCTCTAGGACAAGATGTCATTTTGAGGATCTTTCCCTTTCATCCCTGATCTTTTCCTAGGGGATCTTTTACTGTCATTTGACCCGGTAAGAAAATAATGTTAGATCAGGATTATCTCTTTATTTTATCTGCACTCCTACATTCTGTCTTTGATTCTGGTGGTCAGTGACTCTTTCCTGGCACCTCAATCACCAGTCTGACCCGTTCTTTTGCTCAAGGAGACACTGGCTGCTGGTTCTAGGACAGCATTTCTGCTCCATCCTTCCAAAGCTTGTCACAGCTCTGAGACCAATGCTCCTCACCATCACAACCCTTTGGCTATATGTGTTATCTGGCATTTCCCAGGGATAAAGAAGAGTTACTTCCTCTTCCCTTCTCTTTTTCTGAGAGGCAGGAGCTCAGAGGTGCAGTCACCAGGCAGCCACCCAGAGCAGGCACCAGGGGACAGTTCCCACAGACCAGTGCTTACTGCTTGTGGGCATGAGCTGGGTCTATGTCAGAGATTTCCTGCAGAAGCAAAAAGAGCATGACAAAATCTATACAGATATCGTGTGTTTCATCCCCAAAACAAGCCTCAGATTTGCAGCATAGCAAATGGGCTGATGTGGGCTTTATTTTTTTAAGAATCCATAACAAAAAGTTTCTACTTAAGACACTATTGACTCTTCTGACAGTAAGGACTCTAGTGACTCTGGTGAGTATCTGAGTAGGATCATCTACAATTCTATAATTCTATCAGGGTAGTTCAATCAACCAAGTACAGTAACTTAATGACCACCTTTAGTAATTTTTATTCTTAATAGCTTTTATAGTAATCTTATTTTTATTATTTACATGTTTATAGCTTCAGTATTCTTTTGAGAAGAATGCCAATAAGTAGGAAAAACTTTCTTAGGCAAAGTTCTCAAAACCCAAACAAAGTAATTTTGTTTGATAAATAAAATAAAATTTTAAAATAAAGCAAAACAAAAACACGAACAAACAAAAACCAACCAAACAAAATACATAAACCCCAAAAAAACCAACAAACCATGAAAAAACCTATGCCAGACAGGTGTGGTATAAAGCCTCCATTTTATTATTTCCCACTTTTTGCCTGTTTCTCACATAATTTCCTTCTGACTTCTACTATACTAGTCGTGTTACAGCTACTATAACTATTAAAGCCAACTGAGTTACAACAAAACATTAATGCCTAGAATGAAATTAACTTTTGCATAGGCTTATTTTGAGGATCTGGCCAGGTTGCAATGGTCAAAAGGCAAATTGCTGCTTGAGCTTTTAGTGATATTTATTCACTCCTCTTTCTTTTGTGCTAAATTATGTATATTTATATGCTGTCTTCAGCATATGGCATTGACAGGAGATGACAGAGAAGGTAAACTACCCTGTGGCACTTCATATCCTCCTTGTCAGTCCATTATCCTAAATGCTGGAAGAGTTTGGACTGAGACCTCTTTGCCATCTGGCTGTCTTTCAATGTTTTCCTCTACAACACCTATCTTCATTCTATTTATGGACTTAAGGGCATGTATGGAACTGGCTCATCACTCCACAAACCTTTCTTGTATCTGTAGAAATAGCAGTGTCTACCATAGACTTTGTGTACACAAGAGAGTAGTGATCCTAGCAATATATCTAAAATGTATTTGCAAAGAAAAGTGAAATCCAGAGAGATCCCTTCAATCTAGAGTCCCTGTTGTTCACAAATTCGGAAAATAATGTGCAGCAGAGAATAATTCAACACATGAGCCCAATTAGTAAAGGCAAAAAAATCCCAGTAATTGGACACAGATCAAAGTAAGTTGCACACATTAGAGTAATTTCTACCTTTTTTTTTTTTCATTATTAGTATGTTATCAATAAACTCACAAATAGATATCTATCAGACTGTCATCAGTCTTAACGTACTTCAAAAATATTCATTGTCTAAATATGTTTCTTTCTCAAGCCCAGCTCTGGAAATTAATCAAGAAGATTAAACAGAGTTCTCCCCGCTCAGGGTTTATCATAGAAGACTGGCAGTGACACTCCCTACTCTTCCTGTCTCTTGCTCTTTAATATGTTTTCATAAGTGAATTTACTGTTATAAGTTCTCATTAGCACTGCCAATTTGGGGAAGCACATTGCTTCTATTAAGGTGTAGGCTGTCCACATGTTCCTTGCTGGGGCTGGTGTAATAGGTTTTCATACGGATTGTGTCAGCAAAAGGAAGAGAGTATTAACATTTTGCTTTTCTTAGCCAAGAAATTTCCCCAAGATTTCTTCAGTGTGTGAGTTGCAAAAAATGGCTCTAGTGCAGCTGTTACATCAGCCAAACATTGTCTTACAATGGGTATTCTGTGTTTGGATATTCTGTGCTTCTGTCTTGGACCAGTCTAATCCCACATCATACAAATCCCAACAGCCTTCTAAGTGTCAAAAGTGTGCCTTCTTGTGTGCATTAAATTGTTCAGCACTGAACTGTATACTGTATACACAAAATATTTGGGTAGTACTTGTTTGGGGTACTGCAGTGTGCTAGGGTGAAATAACTATCACTTGCAAATTTTCTTTCTTCCGCTTAGAAGAATAATTTTTAAGCAATTTTACTCCATAGTGGGTTTTATTTTTCTCAATGCAAAATGTCATGCAAATTTCCCAATATTGCCACATAATATTGTCCTCTGATAAAATTTCGTACTTTCTGTCTCTTATAAATTAAGCTCTTAATTAAAAGCTGCACCTTTCCTTTAGGTAACAGTGAGGGGTTTTCTGTTTATTTTTATTAATATTTTTAAAATTTTTCTTTTCATATGACAACACTCAGAAACTAAGCTTTGTTTCTTAAATATAAAGAACTTATAGCATGGAGCAGTGATTTGAAAATTAAAGTTTCCTATATTTTTTAATAAATGAGTTATGAAATACAAAAAAAGAGAAAGAAATGTCATATTTTCAAAGGAATATTCTGAAGAAGGACTTAAAAAAATTAATGGGGGACTATGAATCCTTTGGGGGAAACATGGGTTTTTTTCCAAAGAAGTGAAACAAGCAAATATTCCTGTTTTCTAATAGCATGTCAGATTATTTTAATAATAATCAGACTCAATTAGGTGACAAGGTAAATTACTATTTTACTCTTTTTTAGCATTTAACACATAGGTAATTTACACTTGTAAATTACATTAGAGGATCTTTGTTTTACTCACTTTGCAGGGAGGATATCATCATGAGTAAAAATCCAATCCTCATAAACAAGAAAATTCAGGCTTGTGTTGGGGGCCCAAAATACCTTACCTCTTTTGCCTGGTATTGACAGTGACAAATTTTCCACACATTCTTTAGCATCAGACAGTGAAAAGCTGTGTTACAGAGAGGGGCGTGTAAGCTGGACCATTTTGGCACAGAAGTGACAGACAACTAGTGTAGCCCGAACAGGAAGAGGATACCACAGTCCTCTCAGGAGACTACTAAAGTTAGAGTAAGCCTATATGTCCTGTGAACAGCAAATAAAGCAATTAGAGATTAAGCAGCATCCAAAGGCACCAGCTTGTAAACTACAGGAGATATGCTGTTCTTTCCTGTGGAGTGAGGGACCTCTCAAATCCCCTCTTACTGGACTGGTACTTCCTAGCAAAGCAAACAGGTAATGGATAGAAGAAACTAGCACTGAAAAATACTAAATGACTGAGAACCTCTGGGAAAATCTTGTTGCCATGATTTAATTCCCTTAGTATTTCTAGTAAAAGTATCATCTTTTGACCTCAAAAATGGTTTTTAGGACCTGTGTTCCAGGAAGCTCTGGCTTAAATGATTTCAGTTTGCCTTACTGACTAAATTATGAATCCTGCAGGGGAGTCTAAGGAAGTGTCAAAAGAATGAGCTTTTACACTGAAAACGAAAGTCAATTATAATTTAGCAGTCATGAAAAATTTTGTGCACTCCTAAGGGCCTAATCCCTTTTTGCTCTGTACATATTTCACTTTTTTTGACCAGAACTCTCCAAGTGTAAAATGCTACCTGGCTTGTTTGCAGTGTACTAGGGTAAAGGCTAATATATTGGAAACCAAGGAATTCATGTGCACACATCTGAGACCTGACACTCTACTTCTTACCTTGCAGTCATAGCTGGCGGCTGAAATGTCTTGGTCGCAGCCGTGGGGAGTAAAGGCACTCCTTTTACTGCTTTTACATTGCTTTGTAATTAGCCCTGGCTGTTGTAATTAGCCCTTTTACACTGCTTTGTAATTAGCCCTGGCTGTTGTTTTGCCTTTTCTTCCCTCTCCTTTTTCCCTGTCTGCAAAACAAAATAGATATTTAGTCTCCAAATCTTCCTGCTTTCATGTAATCTGAGAGCTGCCCCTCTAAGAATTTATACCATGCTCATAGCTCCCAACTTAACCAAAGAGTTGCAGAGGTGAGTCCGAAATTTGAAGGGCGCAGTCCCTTTCCAGGTTTTTCTCCCTGTTTGAGCAATATCAAGAATTTTTCACTTTATGTCTTGGTTGAGTGGTATGACTTGAGTGTCTGAAGAGCAAACCTCTCCATCCCTGGTGCTGCAGTAAAGCTCTCAGAATGAGATACTGTAATATCAGCCCATGAGGACACGGAGAAGGCTGGCATCCTTACTGCTTTTAACATCCCTGCTCTGACATGACATGATGTACTACCCTGTAAGCGTTTGGCTGTTGGAGGAAAATGTGCAGACATCCTGAGAGATTAGATATGCCCATCTCAGCTTCAAAGAAATACAAACTAAATGTGATTGCAGCATGGCTAAGACCTTAGCTTCTGTCCCTTTTCAGGGGGCTTGTCCTATACATGTGCACTGGCATTTCAGCCCGCTTAAGCCATGGAGAGAAGGCCACAGGGAGCTGCCCCACATCCACTGTCCCCCGTTTCCCCTCAGGACACTGCCGACCTGGAGCCCCAGCGGCATCGTCAGGGGCGTGAGGCAGTGCTGGGCCCATGGGGAGATAAGGGCTGATTGATGGCAGGGATGGCCTGGGGGAAGAGATAAGGGCTGGGACTACCCAGCAAGTATGCAGTGGGAGGAAATGTTCCCTGCTACTGCCACAGCATTTTGGGAATGGGGTGAAAGCCTGACCCTGTGTTTTTTGTTACAAGAGCATTTCCACCTTCTTGAAGGGAAAATCTTACCTAGGTAAAAGATTGGAAGGTGAGTTCATGCCTTCAAAAGGCTTTACTGGCCTTCATGACCCACACATATACTCCTTCATCAGACACTTCTGGTTCCTTGTTCTCGTACTTGTTTGAGGATAACATCCCTGATGACCATAATGTATTTAGTAGATTATTTCTCTGTTTCAATGCCACTTCACATACATGTAATTTCACCTTTACTTGGCATTATGATGTAGAAAAGTCTTCCATTCCTGGTCTGAGGTTTTAAGATCTTCAAAGAAGACATTGGCTCTCAGTGTTTTATAAGACCTAAGTGATTGTTTTGACTGGTAAACCCAGCAGAAGAACAGATATTCTGTAATTCTTTGGAAAAAACAGTGCAAACAGAGAATTCCACTGTTGTGTTTTCATCATTTTTCCTTACAGAATCCAGCTATAAAAACCAACCAACCAAACAAACAAAAAACCCCAAACAAACAAAAAACCATGTCAAACCAAACCAAGCCAAGCAAACAAACTCCCCTCCCCGCCAAAACCCCCAAAATATCAAAACACACTTGTGAGTAAACCTTTGGATCTTACTAATATAGTGTTCATAATGTTGCTGTCACAAAGATATCTGCAAAGATGAGTATGTTAAGGTTTTCTAAATTAAGTTGGAAAAAAAAGGGCATTTTTAAAAATGTGAGGGCTTGGAATAAGAGAAATAAGAGGAAACCAAATTTATTGTCCTTTGAAGAGACGCTTAACATTATCAACTAAAGCATGTTGATGGTGTATTTTCAGGAGTGAATTCTCTTCAGCAAACGAACATTTAATAGTCCTCATGCTCTCATTTTTGTAATAATTTCAGTGTGAGATTAAATATGACTTATTCAGATGTCTCTCTGATACAAGGTATATGTGTCAGGGTTTAGACAGAGAAAAATTGGATTCATATCTCAGCTATGTTTTCAAATTGCTAGGTCAGATTTGGGTCTCTGACTGTAAATTCTTCAATTCTATTCTAAGTCAAAGGAATGTGACAGATTTAATACCTAGAATAAGTTATTAACTGCAATGATGCATAAAACTGTGGCACTTTCTCAAATAATAGTCTATACTACTTCTGTTTTCTAAAGAAAAAATTAAAATATAATCTTATTTCTTTGTTTCTGTCAGTTCTCGCAAACATTTTTCTTGGTTAATCCATGAAGAACTTGAAACTGATATGCCCATAAATACAATCTTCTGTTATTTTTTTATTACAGTAATATTTCTGTCAGGATTAGTTACCCTTTCGAAATTTTTAAAATGAGAGGAATTCATACACACACACACCATTTAAGAATCATGAGGTATAAACAGAAAGTGGCTGTTCCTACCACAAATTGTTTATAAAAGACTAATGTAGAATTACGGGCTGTGTGGAAAGAAATCAAGAAAGATTTGGCGAGCAGGGAACTTTGCCAGCTGTGCAAGTGCTCTGCTGAAAAACAGATAGAGTGACCTGTTGACTTTTAAGGACTGAAACTATTTGGATTCACTTCTCCTACAGGCTACTAAGCTGTAGTGTGCTCCATGCTTTCCACATCAGCCTGGTTTACCTCTGCTGTTGTAAGGGGGACTTTTGTATGGATCTTTGAAGTGGAAGCTGGTGTTCCTATGCACACTTTTGCTACAAATTCCTTGGGTCTGCGGATTGAGGGATATATTTTTCTTACCACCCTAACTGTTTGTGAGGACAGGTTGTTACACTTCCCTCTTTGGGTAATGAATGATCACTGTCAGTGATTACCAAGGGCTTCAGAGAAGGCAACCTACCAGGTTTGTTGATAAATATGTTTTATTCTTAAGGTGTTGTCTCAGAGAATTTGTCTCTGAGTAACAGTCTAAAGGATCACTCAGCTACTCTGAATGTCTTTGTTTGGAGGAAGGTCTGTAGGAAAAATGTAATGTTTTATTATGGAAGTTGAACCAGTAAAAGGAAAAAACAAACAAAACAACAAAATTCGTACAAAAAGAGGGTAACACTCTAGCACAAAAAACAGATCTGGAAATTTTGGTACATGAAATGTGGCCATTTCTCTCCACAGTTAGTATTTGTTTAATGTAAGCTAAAACCCAACAGTCATACATCTCATTTCACATCCTGATAATTTTAGTCATTGGCTAGAACATTGTGCATATCGTTATTGGTAGGTATCTTGTTCTCTTTGCAGCTATTTGTATGAATAACTTCAGAAATGAGCACATTTTTAATTTCTTTTAAAAAATAATTTATTTTTTCAACCAGGACGACACTATTTTCCTTGGTTGTTAAAACAGTGGAACTGTGCTCCTAAGTTACCGAAAGAGAAATGATGTGGAATGTCGAGATGAACTCAGGGCTCCAATGTCCCAGAAGAATAGCATCATTTCAGAATTACATCTCTCTTTTTGACTGTAAAATTTATCCTAGATCTGAAAAAAATGTTATTTTTGTAAAAAGGTTGCATCTCAGTATTTGCTTTCAGAAAAAACTTTAACTGAAATGTTGTTATTTAACCCTATCTAGAATACAGAATGTATTCTATAGCATAGAGGAATTCTAGAAGAAATCAACTTTAATGAGTGATATATCTTTTCTACTAAAACTGTAGTGGTTTGGGGAAACTGCCTACTAGTCTGAAACCAAGAGAATTTAAAAAGCAGCCAAGAATGCCTAGGAGCAAGAGCCCAGCCTACCTGAAAAGGACAATTTTGCTTAATAAGTAGCAGAATAATCTCAAGACATGATTACAATCCATTATCTTTTTAGAAGTGCTCTCACGATAGTCTTCATCCTTCCTATTCAGAAGTCATGTTTAAAAAGTATTTAGTATTTTCCCTGAGGTAATCAGTACTGGAAGGTCTAACAGGTCTTAGCTGCTACCCCTCTAAGCACTAGTATTGAGGGCACATGATCAGAAGATACTATTTTATATTTTTATACCTTTATAACATTTTAATCTTGATTTTCAGGATTTTTTCAATATTATGCTAAATTATTTAATATATATATATGACATTGCCATGGCTAAGTGCTTGGCCCACAGTGATAAATTATAGCAAATTTTGAAGCTGAGGTTGTTGTTTTTCTTTAATTCAAATTAATTCATTTTAAACTTTAATTCACCATGTGTTTAATTGCAACTCTTGTTGCATTGAGGAACATTTTTACCTATAAATCACCACCAGTCGTGCATACTTATGTTCCTCAATCTTACTCTTTATGAGAATCATTTTCTGTTGTTTTAGGTACCCTTGGAATTTCCAGTGGTTTATGAACAGTTACTTTTATAGCAAATGATATGTTCTACTGTGACAGGGCAGAGACATTTTGTTTTTCACACATTAAGCGAGGTCATTGCACAAGGCACTTCTTATTACCGGTGTCAGTAGCGTCCAGTATGAAAGTAGGAAATACACAAGGTAGTGGAAACAATTGCAAAGGTTCATATTAGAACTGCTCTAATACTTTACATAACCAGAAATCGTAGCTGCTATTAGGAGGCAATGGGTGGACTGGAGTTCATAAGGGATGATAGAGATCGGTCAGTGATCTTTGCACGTAAAGGTCCACAAAATGCAAGGATGAGAATCATCAGCCTGTCCACGGCAGGTGGAGGTTGGAACTAGATGATCTTTCAGGTCCTTTCCAACTGAGGCCATTCTGTGATTCTATGAAGTGAAAGGGACTGCACAGTTCAGAAAATTGCTACTAGGATCCTTCAACTGCTACTTCGCACTGAGTACAAGGCTACCGTGGTGAACTTGACAATCTGAAAGTTGTTGTGGTTAGGTTTTTTTTAAGAGATGGGGAAAATCTGGTAATTTGGGAAGTATGGTAAAATGAATTGAAATTAATTCAGTAGGTGCTGAGGTTCCAAATTTGGGAAAAAAAGGTAGCAAAGCACAAGCCATATCTCAGAAAAAAGTGTTGAAATGGGCTTTCATTTCATACTTTTTTTGATGTATTGAAGGTAGTTTTCATTATGTCATCCAGATAGTTTAAATAAACTGTTTGCATATAAAGTTAACAAGCTGCAGTGGTAGCAGGGTCTGTGTGGGATTATATTAGAATTAATTTGATCAATTACTTTTAGTTCCAGAGGTCTCCAGATGAGACAGAAGCCAGCATATGCAGTTTGGCAGATGAAGAATCAGTGCAGTCAACACATGCCATGAAGGTAATGAACATTCTTTCAAACTTCATTTTTCATCCTGAAAAGAGAAGACAACTAAGCCAAGACACCGCAGCTCAAAGCAGCCAAAATGATAACCATAAATAATCATAATAGAAAATCCATGGCTTCAATGAAACAGGGAAGGATAAAATAAGCATTTTGGCATTAAAGTAATGCTTCTAAACCTGGAATTTTCATTATGATTTGCCCCGGAGTACATGAAGTTTCCTCAACCTTAAGATGCAGCTTCTGAATTAAAAGACTGCCTAACATTTTCTTCTGATAAACTACTTACAAAAAGAAGCTGACATAAACAACATTTAGTCAAATCAGGGGAAATCTCTATGACAATGTGTTTCATTTCCACTGCTGAACTGAAACTCGGGAGGATCAATTCTACTGGCTAGCTCTCATGGCAGAGAGTGGGAGGCACACCTGTGAAAAGATGCTGTGGGCTCAGTGCTGGCTGGAGCTCATACCAGCTTACAAACAAACTCCTGATGATTTATTAGACACTTTTAACTCAGTTAGAACTATAAAATAGGATCACAGATTTGAAAGATTCAGGAACAGCAGCAAGTTGCCTGCAATTCATGTCCTGAATCTCTTTCTTGCTGCTGAGAGAAATTTGTTATTGGCTTGAAATTTGTCAGAATCTGAGCATAATTAAAATGAAACCGTAATGGACATTGAAAAATTTAACAACAAATGCCAAAAAATAATCTATCAGCATTGTATTATACATATACACTTTATTTTCTATTGGCTGTATTTTTTTTCTTTTCCTGTCTCTCACTAATACCTTATCTGTATAAGCAAGATTGATGTACTTAAAACAAGTCCTTCATAAGCCCATGAATAACAAACTCTTTGATTTTTTATTTACAAATATGACAATGTTGTTCTTCTAAAAGCATGCTGTTTTATATTTAAATGTCTAAGCATGGATTCAGAATGTTACATTTTATTTATATGGTAACCTGCTATAAATTTTCATTCTACAGTATGTGCACAGTTTCATGTTAAGTTGAATTTGTCAGGTGATTTTATGTGCATAAAAAATTTGAAAGATTAGTATTTGAGTTTCATATTATGCAAGATTAAGACAGAAGCTAACACAGTTTAAAAAATTTCTCTGCATTATCATTCTGATACATCTCCTAGAAAGAATTGTTTGACTGAATTAAATGACAAAGTAAGTTGATGCTGAAATGAAGCAGATTAGCTATGCTCAAAATATTTGAATCAGAATTGCTTATATCTTCAACTTCTTCTTTCTAAAAAAATCTGTAACACCAGTGTTTGCATCCCATTTTTATTTAATGGTACTTTGAAAACTGTATCTCTTATTTAAATAGCAAAGATAGTCAAATTCACTGCAAGACACCCTGTTCTAATTTTTAAATATTGAGATTCACAATATCGCAGCATTTTCAGTTTGCCTGCATAAAAGCATATTTCAATCAACTAAGGTCTGAAGGCCAGACATATTGTTTCTCTCACTACTCAGCACAGTCCACTCAGCTACATGCAGTTATTGTTGACTGATTTGCTTCGTATTCACACCCTGGCATTTCTCAGTCCTGCAGCCATTGCATTTTGTTACTTTTGAACAGAGATTCCTGGCAGAAATCCTGTAGTTCATTTGGCACATTGATTATTGTCATGTAAGTTTTAATCTGCACTATAAGAGTAAAAATGGGGCCTTACTAGAGACTGTATTATCCCTGTCCCCTTCCTTCACATCTCCCACTGTTTTTTCAATAGCTCAAATAAATGCTCTTTCAAACTTTCCCATCTACAGCTACTCAAGGAAGCAGCAAACTGTACATAGGGCAACACAGCCGGCAGCGGGAGGCCATCAGGTATACAGCAAAAGAGGTCATTAACTTGCATTTTGCAGGGAGAGCAGGGAATTTGGCATGTGCAATCAACAACCACAGTTCATTAAATGCCTCTCAGTTGTCACAGGTGATGTTGCCTGACAAGTGGTAGCAACCCACTGCAGTCAATTTTGATAACATTATTTCCCTATCAAAAATTTGGCTATCACACATATAATGAAATGTTGACAGTAGGCAGCTTTAAATGTTTTCAATGTTCAGGTACTGGATGATACCACTCATGAGAGACAGTTGTTTTCACCACAGCTTTTAGTAGATAGGAAACTCTACCTTCACCCTGTGTTTGTAGCATTATTCACTGTCAGGACATGCTCCTTTAGGCTGTCTTGATTGCTCTTCTTCATCTGGATATATAACAATGCATATCTGAAAAAATATTTATTGACTTCAGTAAGATTTACAGTTTGTATGTCTCAGAACACTCAAGAAAACCAGTACAAATTAACGAAGGGTGTGAATTTAAAGTTGTGATTACTTTAACTGCATTATGTACACATTCTCATTCCAAATTAAAGTGGCCCTAATTTGATTTAACTACATTTACTTCGAAAGTAAATTAAAACACTCTAAATGAGAGTTGGCTACACAGAAATTTAATGTGGTTTAGTCAATCTCTTTTAAAAGTTAATTCAGATTGATTTTTCTGCATGTTCTAGACAAAACCATCAGCTCTTAAATAGAATGTGAAATCCTATTTCATTTAGACCTGTAGTCTAAAATGTTACTCACTATATAATCCTCTAAGGATTCTTCTACATGTCTGCAGCTTATGCATTATATCTAGAGATATTTTTTTAAGAATGAAATATCTTTTAAAGACTTTCTACATTGCAATTTCTTTGCAATGGAGGATTCCTACAGGTATGTCATTCAACCTCTCTGGACCTTAGATCAGTAATTATCAAGGTTTTTTAAAATATGTGTCTTTATGTGAGGCTTTGAGAGCTGTTGTAAGTCTTCAGAAGGAAGAGAAATAAACAGATTATCTTGAAGTAGCAAAAGCAGAACTCAGGGCCATAAAGAATATAGATCTAAAAGAATGCATACCAGCCTAACTTAGAGAAATTATTATGAAATTAATACAGCATAATACATACATACATACATACATACATAGAAATCCAAGCTCTCTACAGAGAGAACCATTAAAAATAATGACTACAAACTATAATGTGTAACTGCAAAGATCTGCAGTAACTGCTAGACTGTTGTCAGAATGTCACACACTTATTTGCTGCTTCTCGTAATAGCAGAATGAAACGCAGCAAGAAAGATGATTGCAGATGACTCTTGTTAACAACCACCCTTATTAATACAGTAGTTAATGGTACTTTCTTAGAGCATTGTATCATGTAATATGTTTTACCCAAGCAAGAGAAGAACTATTATTTTTACAACTGAAACACAGTGTATTCTTACAGAGGGAACCATTAGTATGTTGTTAGTTAACCATTAGCTCAAACCACCTCATTAGTTGATTGATTGATAGATGGACAGAATAACAATATTTATGTTATATATAAGCTGTAAAGATAAGTTAGGGAAGACTTATGAAGTGCCTTGATGAGTTAGATTTTACTGGTGGTCAATAAAGATTTGTGTTCCTAACCTTCTTGGTGGTTTTCATGAGAAAGGAAAGATATTTCTGTCTAGCAAACTGCAGTTGTACCATATCCTACTATACTGCTTCTAATTTAACTAAGGGTCCCTGGAGAGTTTATCTTATAATACCACACTGTAAGATTGCCCTGCTACAATGATTGTTACTGTTGTCTGTGCTTGTTCTACGATGTTGGTGTGGAAAAACTGCCACAACTTACAGTCATACCCTCATTTGGTTCTGCAGTTGAACCTAAAGAGGACAAAGTGTCTTTGAGAAAAAGATTATTCTTCAAATTAGGTAAAAAAAATTGGGGCTATGAAAGTTAGGTATAGGAAGAAAAATTTCCTCTTTGATAAGGGCATTGAACATTCCTTTCTGTTTGAACAAAGATGTACAAATGCTGAATCAAAATAGTAACAAGAATGGCACATTCACTGAAAAGTTTAAAGAGCAGTGCCAAATCCATGACATAGAAAGCTTATTTAAAGTAATGTTGGTTACTTGATCTGTTAAGGCTATGGCTGTATGATCATCATGATCTGGTACCAATACATCTGTAAACCTTATATCTAACACATATTGTATGTGTGCAAGCTATAGTTAAGTGCACTAAAGCTGTACAAAAAAGTTAAGCTTAGAGCTCTGTTTGAGAAACCAAGTCTACATTTCTTACTAAGACTGTAAACAAATTGAGGCTGGCAGACCTTTGTCAGGTTGCAATCCTCTGCACAGGCACCTGGCAGCTCAGCAGTGGCAAAAAGGGCTCCCTGAGCTCTCCCTGAAGAGTTCCTTACTGTCTTAGCGTTTAGACCCTGCTTCAGTTCAAGGGTGTTAGCTTAAAATACTGACAAATAAAGTGATTTATCAGATAAGCATATCTCATAGGATGAGCTCAATATTATGTTGCATCGGCACATTTAATATTGTCCCTGAGAGACTGGAATAAATGATACCTCTACTTCAGTGATGGCATGGAGAAACGTTACCTTATATTACATGTATGGTCCAACTACGGAGTAACTTATTAGCAAGAGTAAAATTAAGAATAAGAAACATATTCTGATTAGGCTCAGTGGAAAACCTTTAAATATACTGAACTTTGAACTTCTAGATTTCACTATTTGACCAATTACAACAAAGGAAACAAAGGTGTATTAATTCCTTCTACCTCTGTCATCTACAAATACAATTTAGGCCTAATTACTATTCTTCTATTCTACTATTCTATTCAAAGAGAAATAAGCAGTGGCATAAAGCTTGCTTACCTCCAACAGTATGCATACAATTACTTGCTCCATTTGTGACGTCTTAAACACTGAACTCCCTACTTGAGTGAGTTTCATAATTTTTTAATCATAAATTGATTTGGTGGAAACTTCTTGAAGCAAGAAATTCTTTTAAAGTTGCTGCTTTCATGATCATCTGGGAGGCACACATCTACGTTGCACCACAAAGGAGTGTGTGTCCTGGTTTTAGCTGGGATTGAGTTAATTTTCTGCCTAGTAGCTGGTACAGTGATGTGTTTTGGATTTGGTATGACAATAATGTTAATTATGTTTTAGTCATTGCTAAGCAGTGCTTACCTTAAAATAAGGATTTTTCAATGTTTTGCCACTGAGCAGGTGCATAGAGGCTGGGAGGGAACATAAATAGGACAGCTGCCCTGAACTGGCCAAGAGGATATTTTGTATCATAGAATGTCATGTCCAGTATATAAACTAGGGGGAGTTGGCCAGAAGGGGTTGATAGCTGCTCAAGTGTAGGCTGAGCACTGGTCAGCAAGTGGTGAGCATTGTATTGTGCCTCACTTGTTTTTCTTGGGTTTTTTTCCTCTTTCTCATTTGTTTTCACTACTACTATTACTACTACTACTACTACTACTGCTACTACTGTTGCTGCTGCTGCTACTACTACTACTATCATTAATATTGATATTATATTGTATTTTATATCAATTATTAAACTGTTTTTATCTTAACCCACAAGGTTGACTTTTTCCTATTCCTATTCTCATCTCCATTGGGGGACGGAGTGCGGAGTGACTGCAGGGTGCTTAGTTGCCAGTTGGGTTTAAACCACAACAGAGCACTCTTTAACAGCAGCTGTCTTGCAGCTTGCTGGCTCTTGGCCCCATGTAAAGTCTGGCACTTCCTGGCAGGCTCTCACCATGTCTTTGCCTGCTGCTGCTGCTGCTGCTGCTGCTGCTCTCAAAAACTGACAGAAGAGGATTTAGGATCTTTCCCTCAAAACTTCAAAAGCACATTTTATTTTGAAGCTTCTGGAGGATGCAGCATATAAATTTCTCATGTGTCCACTTTCCCAACAGTGTGTTCTTTCCTGCTGACCGTCCTTTCTCTATGTAGTATAGTCCTTCCCAAGTACTTCTTCATTGTGATGAAAATTTTCAAAAAGGTTCAAGAGAGTATTTCTACATTGTCCTACAACACCCAGCCTCCCTAACAACCTTTTATTAAAGGGTTTCTCTCCACAGAGGTACCTTACCCTCTGTCAGAAGTTTTCATTCCTGTACTAAACAAGTGCAAGCATAGCATGATAAGTTCTCCTCCATTAGAAATCACAGCATCTCTATAAGTTTTCTTAATGGGTCTTGAGCTCTATTTTCAAGTTGTAAACTTGGCAACAGATTAGTTTTGATTATCCTTTTAAGAATTTTCAGGATGGAAGGAGTCATAACTGCAGTGTAGTACTGCAGTCCCTCTGATAGCAGGTTCTGTAACAACCAGGTGTCTTCTATTTGGGTTACAGCAAGTCATCTATAAAGGTATCCTTTAGTACTTTGTGTGCCCAGTCATAGATAACAAGTCACAGCTCTTTCGGCACATGGTGAGTGTACAGCACAGAAGGGCATCCACTGCCTTTAGATGTTTGCAGTTCAGGACAAGAAACAATAGGTAGTTTAAACAAATGGAAGTGCCTAATGAAATGGTACAGTAAGCCTGGTGTATGCAAAAAATTGAAACAGAAATAGAAATATTAAAGCCCTCTATTTCTGAAGGTTTTTGTGACATCAAAAAAACCCCCCTCTAGATGGTGTCAAGGGGCTAGTGCTGCAATATACAGAATTCATGGCCGAAGAAAGAACAAAAAATCAGCTCAAAAGAAGAGCAGACTTTATTAAGTTTGAGATTTCACTTAAGGTTTTGTAGTTGTTCTCCAGCTTCCCTTCTTTTAGAAAGCTTGATTTATTCTCTACATTCCTTCAATCATTCACACACAGACACAAGTTGTTGCACACTGAGAACCAAAACTTCCATGTATTGATTTTTAGTATAATTCAAAACTCATTCAATGTGTCTGTCTTGTGAAACAAGCATCACAAGGAAAACAGAATTAAATAATTTCCCCCAATGATTGTGTTTCACACATACACAAAAATGTTTAATATTATATCTCTACTAATCAAAACAGAATTCTATCTGAGCATTGAAAGTGACTACCAGAATTATAAAGACATTTCTAATCCAGATGTACATTTTCTGACTTTCTATGCCTTAGTGCTAAAGTTGGTAAGAAAGAACACTCTAGTGTTTTCTTTATGGTAGCAGCAGAAATGTGATTTTATTGTTCTGAAAAATGCATACATTGATTTTCTTCAAATTTCAAAGAAAAACTGACTATTCATGAGAGAACAATATGTTTCAGCCTAAAAGGTAAGAATTCCACATATTTCACAGAATATTCTGACGTGGACAGGACCCACAAGGATCATCAAGTCCAGCTCTAAGTGAATGACCCATATAGGTATTGAATCCACAACCTTGGTGTTATTAGCATCATGCTCTAACCAACTGCTATTGTTATAGAGGAAAATACACCTCAAATTAAAGACTATTATTTATCCTAGAAGAATTCCTGCCATAAGATGTTTGCAGACATGAAGGGAATACATATTTTCATCTGTTATGTTTAGCACAGGCTTGGAAGGTTACCCGTGTTATTTCAAGGACTAGGTAGAAAGGTCTAAAGCCTTGGCTGCGGCTGAACTACATACCTCTAGTTCAAAGGACCTGGTGGTCTCATTTTAAGTCAGCCTCTACACTTTGGCATTTTGGATCAGCAATCTTTTCTCTTGGTATTTTTTTAAGGTCACTTAGCTTTTAGCAGACCTTAGGGATAAAGATGTAGCCAAAGATTGTGGGCACAAACAGTGGCCATTCTTGTGTGCCGTCAGAGAGAGAGAGTTTCTCCACTAACTCTGTGCTGCCAGATGCTGCTCCCACTGGTGCTCTCCACTTGTGCCTTTAGGAAGCCACCTGCACTGGAGGGAGCAATAAAGACATCGCTTGTGAAGGAAAAATGTTCTTTCAGGCTCAGACACTCTCACTTAGGCGGTAAGACTTTTTGGATGTGCCAAAACAAATGGTGTTTATACATGACCTAACCTAGTGGGCTCCCAGTTGATGACATGGGCTCATATATGATACTGTGTTACAAAATACTTAGAAGCTATTGCGCTATGTCATTATCATTCAGTGCATGCCAGAAAGTGCAATGGGTGTTTTTGAAAAGCCTCCAGAAAAAGTTAATCAAGCTCTGTAGTTTTGCAGCGTAATGAATAGTCACTTTCCACCCAGTCAGAATTCTAATTACAGCTCACTGCAAACAGACAAATGAATTTATCTACAGTCTTAGTTTGCAGTGCAGGCACACACATGCACATTGAAATGAATGATGAATGATGATAAATTCATGATCTCCCTCTATATTCCTTTCTCAAAGCATGGGATTTGATATCTGTTCAAAGCACAAAAGAAAGGATAAACAAGCATCAGTCATTTTTAACAAGAGAAGTTCAGTAAAGGGAAGCAAACGAAATCTGTCTTCAGTTTATGCTACTCATAAAAGAAACAAATTCAAATGTTGAGCTTTTGAGGGAAAGTAATGAGAAAAAAACAACACTTAGTTATAAAAAACCAACTCCCCCCCAAAAAAACAAAACCACAACCCCCTGAACAAAACAAAACAAAACAAAAGAACCAAAGCAAACTAACAAAAAAAAACACCACAGGGAAAAAGGGAAAAGCCAAATGAAGGAGCCAATCACTTTGCTGTAATCTCCACAAGCCACAGACCTGGACAAAATAGCCTGTTAGTTCCTAAAACCACTTTTCCCTATTTGAGAGGGAGGTCCTGTAAATATCATAATGACCCTTGTGGGTATGGGAGAGGAATCTCTCTGCCCAGTGACTTCACCACGGTGAGCATTCCAGAGGTGTCTGCCTTACGCCAGGCTTTCTCCTCACTCGGTAGCAGTCAGTGCATTCAGACTGAAGTATTTTGACAGGTAGGAGGATACCATGGCATGAAGCCATAGCACCAGTGCTGAAGAGAGAGAGGGGAGGCTTTACCAAAATATACTCCCTCAAAGCTAGCTGCTTACTGTAATCACACATCATTTATTGAATATGAAAGACAGTCTGATACAGGCAGGGTGCAATGACCTTGCAATTTATTTCACTTTTCTTTGTCACAGACGAGACACAGCTGGGTCAGACTGAGGTTCTTTTCTGCTATCTGACCAATATATGTTTTTTTCCCCTGCCTAACATTAGTTTTCTTATACAGACCAATTAGGAGAAATTCCTCTTCAGAAGTTAGAAGCTGAGATAGAGTGCAGGTGTTTACACTGACCCAACTCAACTGCTCCCTGCTGAATCTGTTCAGAGCACTATCCAGCATGTCAGTGGCCTCCAGATACCATAGGGGCCTTGCCTTGCTGACCTTGGCTGTTGTTGCCCAGAGTGGACTCCTCCCACAGCCATTCCAAATACCACTTGTCCTTGCATGGTGTATCTTGATGCTTTCCAGCCTGGACTAGCAGAAAAACAATGTTGAGGATTTTTTCAGGTATCATTTTGGGAACACCTTAGGGTATCAGTCTGAGTTTCTCATTATTGGAATATATGGACTGTGTTAAATATGTCTATGCAATTTCAGGTATCGTGTGGTTTTCCTAAGTTTTAACACGTTTCTTAGTTTTGTGACAAACAACATTACCACGTATAAGACATTTATACAGAGTAAGATGGAACACACACAAATGTACTAAACTCATTAGTCAGCTCTATGTTTTTGACGTTGCCCGGTATCTGAGGTCTTCTCGTATCTGCAGGTCCTTTAAGTAATTAGTGTGTTTTGTTGACATTATTAGGTTTGAAGTACTGAATGTCTTAGAAAGTTTAAAAGCATACATTCATCCCTTTTCACTCTACCCAAATTCCCTTTCCCTCTTCTTGTAGCATATAAATAGTGCCATACTCCCTGGAAACTTGACTGACCTCACTGAGCTCTAGAGAACCAGGATAAGTATATTATTGACACATAAGCAGATAACAGAATGTGGGCAGTTTTGGCAGGTGACCATCTAGTAACATGACAAATGTGTTGCTTTCAAGCCAAGCACCATAAACAACCTGTATGCATTGCATTTTTATAATCAAGCATGCATGACATAGGTGGGATCATTAAGAGCTCTGTTCTTATGAAATATATATTCTGCAGATGCGCATATCTGCTGAAGATCAGAAAGTGTATTCATTCAGTAGGTTATGAGTACTTCTGTGGCAAATATGCCTTTGTTCCAGCTACACTGTAATATTTTTTGCTTTAGTTATCCTAATTCAGGCAGGGCTTACTATTATTTTCCCAGGAAAGAAATGCATTATTTTATTTTGCCTGAACAGACCTTCTCTCATTTGTTACTCTTTTCTCTTTGTGTTTTATGGAGCATCAATATGTTCTGCATGTGCTTGCCTGCCCTCTTACTCCAAGATCAAAGAGTTTTTTAGTGTAAAATGAAGTCCAAGTATTTTTCCTCGTAAATGAAATTAAAGCAAAATATTCAGCTCTGTGGTGCTTTTACAAATGCAAGCATAACTGAAGGATTTAGAGTATTAAAAAAAAATACTACAGAGTGAACTAAGAATGAGGCATAAAGCCACCTAAGGCAAAGACAAAAAAAGGTAAGAAAAAGTTGTGTATACTCCCAGTCTTTGCAACATTTACTTCCCGGTACCTGGAATGGTGTTAAACAGTATCACCTTATGATGGTTTTACAAGAACAAAAGGAGACAATCTTCAGTACTAGTAGAGTCAACCAGCACTTCTGAATTCCCAGTGAACTGGGATCCAGCCAGTTTAAGACAGGGATCTCACAGATAACACATGGTGGATGTGGCAGAACACAGCCTATAGGGTCCTCCTAAGTCCCTTCTGTGTTTCATAACACTTAAGTTATGGAAAGTCAAGGACTTGGAAAAATAAACTCAAGCTGATGTAAGAATATGGCTGGGGAAAATCAACTCATGAAAGCCAAACCTGACATTATTTTTGGACTCCCTGTTACTCTGGGAATTATAATGTAACATTTTTTTCTTCATAGCCTTTAGTCCATCAATTAATGAATTCTTGGAGATTTTACTATTTGCATAACATAAAATATATATCTCATGGTGTCCAATGAGAGAATGATGGAGTCAATTTCTTGACTGAACCTTAACATGAGCAAACTAAACCTTGATTCACAGGTGGTGTAAACGTCCTGAGGAACAGATAATGTAAACTCACAGTGCTTCTTAGAGAAAGACTCACTAAAAACTCGATTTCTAGCTGCTCTTTGATGAACTAGCTTATGAGTTTCATCAGTGAAGCCGTAAACCTCTTTACTCCTCTTTGTCTGTATATCAGCTCATATATTAAAAGACCTTTTGGGATGCTGTGGAGACAGCATAAGACTGGTGAATTCTCTGGCAGAGAATATTGTTGGTTCTTGCAGCTGGTCCCTAACCTGACAATGGCACAAGCTTCAGAACAACTCAGATGTAGCAACACTAATTGGAAAATAGTAAGGGTGGGGGGGGAGAAGGGTTGCATCAAAGCCGGTTAACATATCTGAAACACATCCTTCTCATAAGAATGATAGAAGCTTCTGCATATATACAGAATTCTTGTGAAGTTTTTAATCATGGACACAGAAAACTTTTTTTTTCTTTCCCAATTTGTCTTCTTCAAGAATCTACAAGCCTTCTTTCTGGTAACTAGCCATTAGATTTTCCTGTTGCTGCAGCTCACTTTTCCTGCCAACAGAAATGAAACATACCTTACAGAACTCACAACATTTTGTGGATACTTATGGGATTACACACTGAAATGGAGAAGTGTCACCCAGACAACTTCTAGTCAACGTCAACAACTACAGATCAACAAATTTCTTTCATTTCTATGCAAATGTCATGTTACAAGATACTGTATGTGCCTTAAGCTCACTCTTCTTCCCAGGGTAAGGGAATCTTTGCTATCAGGCATTCAGAAATTCAATATGCTTCTCAACTAGTTTAATTCTTTGTCTTGCAAATAGAGTTTAAAATTAAACATAAAGGTCTTTTTTTCTTCTTTTTCATTTTAATCATGATTTATAAACTAGAGTTTCACAATCCAGCTGCTAGCCTTGGTTATCCATTCCAAAGCAGAACTTAAAAGGACAGCAGGTCACCTGGAGCAGAGAATGTTGTTGGTTCTTCCAGCTGGTCCCTAACCTGACAATGGCACAAGCTTCAGAACAACTCAGTTGTAGCAACACTAATTGGAAAATAGTAAGGGTGGGGGGGGAGAAGGGTTGCATCAAAGCCGGTTAACATATCTNGGGGGGGGAAGAAGGGTCACAGAACACAAAGGAGGTTGAAAATTGATTGCAAAAAACTCTGCAAAAATGTATATTATTGAATTCCAAATTTAGCATATCTAATAGTACTTACTAAACAGTAAATATATCTAAATCATGGGTGGCCTGGATTGCATCACCATGAATTTAAAAAGATATGATTCTATTCTCCAGGCATTTTTCTTCAATTTTGTAAACTATTCTGTTATAAACTAGAATTATTTCCTGCCTTCAGGTTTGCACTGGGTGTAACAACCTTCCAAGAAAAAGGCTGGGTTTTTCACTAGAAGGTTGTTTCTAACAGATCAGACTCCCAGAAGTACCCAGGTGGGATGTCAACCATCACTTTTGTCCTGGTTTTAGTCATGCTACTGGCATCAGGTCCATGCTGAAAGAGTGGAGAAGGGAATCTGATGTCCAGAGGAAATAACAAGCAACTGCCAGAAAACTGAGGGAGGGAATGAACTGCTTGGATGTAACACTGAGTAATCATTATTTTCTTATGTGGCATACACAGATCACAACATAAATGCAAATGGAGTAGGGCAAATTGACTGGTAAAGGCTTGAGATCATTATCCACAAGTACGAGTATAATTTCTGTGTTTATTTCCTTTTTCTTCTGTGAGAAGGTACTGTACTTCTGACAGCTTCTATAGCAAGTCATTTCACTGAGTTGTCTTTGCATTATCATCTGTGAAGGTAACAGAGGAAATAAGGATTAAGGAAAGACAAGCTGGAAGGCAACAGTTATAGGAAATTAAGCCATAAAATAGCGTAAAAAGGAATACAAAATACACATTTGACAGAGCAAAATGTTCGAAGGCATATAGGAAGGATCACCATAATGTCCCAGGTTCTATTAAGGTATGTAGGACTTTTTGCTCTACCTTTGCCATATCAGTTTGGTTCAATAATTAGAATGAAAACCAAAAAATTGTATATTTTAAAAATGGACCTTTGCATATTGTCAGATAGGAGACAGAGGAACAAAGGCCAGTGGGATGAAGCAGAAAGTTCTTGATGTCCGTTCCAACTCCGTCTCCTACGATCCCATGATAAGGCATAGTGTTATCATAGACAGACACCTAACTGACAAAAATAACTGATTGGTATGAACAAATATGAGAGGCAAGATAATTTTTTAAAGAATTCTTAAGAAAACATTGTTTACAGGATTTATACTGTGACAGAATGATTTAAGCGATTTTGGTTTATGTTTCAGGATTACTATCTTGCTTCACATGAATTGGAACGCTTGTTTGTGTTGGATTCTTCCCTCTTAAAAAATCCCCTGTGGCTTCTTTTCAGATATAAATAAAGCTGAAAAAAGTATGTGAAGTGTGGATGAAGGAGGAAAAACAACAGATTCAGACTCCCTGGTACCATTCAGTGGCAGCAGATGCCAAACATAACAAATAAGTTTTACAACAAGCATTACCCACTAGTCACCTTTTCCAAGAGAACTCTAAGGCAAGAAAAAATTATAGTTTAATTCTGTGTCTCTTGATAAGCACATTTCAACAATTCATAAAATGTGGGTATCTCCAATGGAATGAGAGAATTCAGTGTTTTTTCTTGCATTCATAGCTACTTTTAAACATGGAAGACTAAAACTGAGCAAAAGTAATTACTCTGCAGAAGTTGTGTAGTATTGTGTAGTAAATGCCACCTTGCAACCTGAAATAAAGAAAGTGGTCCAATATGCTCCTTATTCTAAGGTCACATATACATAGACGACTCTTGAAAGACAATGTTCAAACTACTGTAAAGTGTCTCATGAAAGACCTGATCCACTCTGCATATATTAAAAAGTTTTCTTACTATCTGCCCAAAATTTCGCATGAGCAAATAAGCCTTTATTTCTCACCACATTATGAGAGAAATACAGGATGGTTTACTGTCACTTTTTTGTATACCATTCTTGAGGACTTCTTATATATTACATCGGTGTCATGTCCCTCATTGCTTTCTCCGCTTTTCCTTGCATATCATGTTATTTAGCCTCTTATTCTTCATGCTGCTGTCCCTTAAAGTCCTTTTAGTTAGTGTACATCTTTTTTACTGTTCTCTTCAGATACCATATTCTTGGCTTGGGGCCCAAGCACTGACTTAGGTAAAAAAAAAAAAAAAAAAAAAAGAAAAATCTGTCTTTCGGACCCTATGTAAAATTCTCCTGTTAATAACCCCATAATGAAAGTTATCTGCTTTGGCAGTGATACCATGAGGATCAACTTGTGATTCACTCTACATTCTTAATTTCTTAATGCAGATTTGTTTCTTTAACAGTTCTTGTTTTGTGTTTGTGTCTTTCACACTGGCTTCCTACAATTTTTTTAATTCTAACAGACAATTCTCAAGTTCTTTAATTTCAGAATTTAATCCTTTTTCAGCCTTTCACTGATCTATAGAATAAATACAAGTTTAGTAAGCCTAAATTTGTTTTATGGACTAAATGACAATTGAAGGACTGACTCAGAATAGATACCTGTGCTATAAGCTTACAACATCTTTGGCTTTTGGCTGTGAAGAATTGACTATTCCTTGCTTGTTGGCTCTGTACTATGGTAGATGGATGAGACAACAGCTTCCTAGTTTCTATTTCTTCCTAGTTTCGGATAGCTGCTCTGGAAAGTAGACACATCTTTGAAAATGTGTACTATGGTAATTACTCAAAACTATCAAAGGAAATGGTTTTTCTGAAGACAAAAACTACTTTAGGGTTTTGGTTCAGTAACATGTAATGGCTTTATTCAGTAGATTAGTATTTCTCAATGTTGCAAGTTACTTCTTACTCCTGTTTTATTAATATATTCATCATCTTCTTGGATGGACAATTCGTGAAGCAGTTTCTACTTCTCTTATTTGGTGTACAGATTTTATTATGCTTTTCTGGAGTACATCTCTGTGACTTTTGTTATCCATTTCATAAATAAGCAAAACGACAGACTTCAATCACATTATTTTCACAGTAAGTTTTAATGCACATAGTTCTCTGCCAGTGTAGCTGCTCAACCAATGTAAAGAAATGGTAGTCCATGGACAGCTGAGTTTTGAATTTTTCAACACAGGGAGTCTAGCTAGCTCCAAACGTAACACAAAATACCCTGTGATCTCACAAGAAAAGGACAATTTCAGGGCATTAATTTTGAAAGAAAGTCCAAGAGGACAGTGTATGAGGGCACAAGTGGCAACATGGAGCATGTTCTGGATAGAAACTCTGTTACCAAGTGTAGTTTAAGCACCTCTGTTAGAAAAGAAAGTCAAACTCTCAAGCTACTGAATTCATGAAGTAACATGCTGCCTATGCCAGCTTTGACACAAATGTCTGATAAAAATTAAATCCAATGTGTTTTGTATTTGGTCTTGTTGATTTTTTTTTTTGCTTTGAGGAAGAAAAATATAAAATCCTTTAATTGGACCGATGAATTTTTCTAAAAGTAACATGCTCATCTAAAACAACATGTTCCATGTCAACATCCTGATTTAACAAAAAGAAATATATTCTTGACAATAGCTTAGAGCTGTTATAAGAGAACAAAAAGCTCACTAGTCCAAAATAAGATTTTTTTCATTTTTTATACTTTTTTTAAATATTTTTTCCTAAGGCTGATGGTATATGTTCATGATTTTTTAAAATAAATGGTTTCGAAACAATATTTGCTCTCTAAACAAGAAATTGCAGAATGCATTCCCATCATACTGAAGTCATAATTACAAATCCACTAATGTTTTCCATTTGATTTTATTTGGATAAGCTAATACTTGGATCTAATAAGCAGCACAATGTCAGCATTAAAGTATTCCATCTACAGAACCTCAGAGAAGAATTTAATTTCCTCTGTTTTAAAATGCTTAAGTAAAAATATATAAGACCTTAAAAAATAATTGAAGGAATTTATCCCATGTAATATTCAAACAGGTTACACTGTAAGTGACAAAACACCATGTGACTATCTAAACATTTCTGTAGGTTTCAACTACTTTGTCTACATCCAGATTTTAGCACTGAACCAGATTTATTTAATTTTTAAAGATCAAAAAGTACTGTAATTGAATAGTAGTTCAATCATTTGGTATGACATAATAAATGTTCTCTAAAGAGGAACCCTAATTTTTAANTTTTTTTCCTTCACCACTTCTCACACGTACTATTTTTTACTTGTTTTCCATAGAAGAAATATTTTATATTTTCAGTCCTGTATCTTTGTCACCAAGTACAAGTGGAGTTGTTTTTAGACCACATGGGAGAGAAACAGCTAGGCTGTTGAGACTGCAAACCCAGCTGGATCCTGGCCGAGCTGGCAAAATCACTTCTGACTGCGCATCGCAGCTGGTTGTCTGGAAGATCAGCGCACCAATAACCTCCCACAGGACAGGGCAACAAAAATCAGAGCACAGTAACATACTCTGCCAACACAGAGGGAACTGGGCCAGACTTTTGGGCTGAGCCAACTGACACATCTTCACAGAACAGATACTGCTCTCAACCTATGTATTGATTTGTTGGTTGTCAGCAAGTGATTCCCAGCATGTTGATTCTTATTGTTTTGGCCATTCATCCAGTGGTTTCCAAGTGCGATCACTCTGACTGGCATAGGAGGCACTGGCATACCTCCACTGAGGTGAGTGGGTAGTGACGGCTCCCAGGTCAGCAGCTGGGAAAAGAGCTTTGAAACACCACAAACCTTAACATCTTTTGAAAACAACTGCTTTAAAACAGCACATATTTTGTAGAAACTTAATTGATCTATGAAGAGGAAGGAGGGTGTGGAGGAAAATGTTCAAAATAGTTTAAGGATCTCTAATATATTGAAATAATTTGTTCCACAGACTGGTTGTATTTGTTGTTCTGGATAAATCAGCATGTCAGCGGTTTCTGATCTGTATTCCTAGCATCAAGCAGGAAGTGGTAGGCTGTTCTTCCTTCTCCCATTTTAATCTGTAGAACTGCAAGCAAAAAAGAGGAACTGAGATATCACTGTCCTCACTTTAATGTGCGAGTATACTAGCAACCACAGGAAGAGAACTTAATGATCTCCAGGACAAACATTCTGATTTTGTTATAGATAAATATTTATATTTTTCTCAAATATTTATATTTGTTTCTACTTTGTCTGCTGTGCATACACATATATGAAATATGCACATATATATACACTGTAGAGATTATACTCTATATACAGAGAGAGTATATAGAGATACTTAGAGAATTAATGTATTTGGAGAGTGTGCATATATACTATATAGAGAATATATATAGTATCCATATGCCACATGTATAGACTATACAGCTACACTTAAATACTTTACCCATATGCAATGATATATATTTACCTCCCTACACTTTCAGTCTCTGTGTGTTGTTTTATAGTGGCTTTTTCCATGGAGATATGTATATTTTGTAACAGATTGAAGATCAAAAATCAAAGCAAAAAAAGCTAAAATGTAGCTTGTGTCAAATCAGACATCTACCTGAGTTTCCTGGGGTAAGATAAGACTTTCTATAAGTTTCCTGTATGTTCAATAGAAGAGATAAAGAGATAAGTGGGGGTGACCTAGAGAAAAACTGTGATTCCTCTTCGAAGGTATGAATCACCTTACAACTCCTTCCCTGTCTTGTAGACAGGGATAAGAAGCTGAATAGCCCCCCTGTAATCAAGGAGGAAACAGTTAGCGACCTTCTTAGCCACTTGAATTCTCACAAATCTATGGGATTGGATGGGATCCATCCTAGGGTGATGAGGGAGCTGGCAGAAGAAATTGCCAAGCCACTCTCCATCATTTACCAACAG
>VYXB01007512.1:379041-416296 GCA_013397135.1 Pachyramphus minor
GGCTCCGCCTGCCGAAAGAAACCCACAACTCCTGTTTCGAAGTGTCGCTGTCCTGGGGCGCCGCATTCTCTCCTCTTACCCCCTTCTTGTGCTGCCAGGGTAACAAATACTCCCACCTTTCCACTAGTTTCGCTAGTCTGTATGTGTCCGTCCCCTCCCTCCCACCTTGGACTTTGAGGGGATTAATAACAGCCCATTTTCTTTGTTTGGCCTGTTTCTAAGGCTTCACCCTTTTCCAGTTCGCGAAAATTTGCAGAAACTTATTTCCCTTTGAGGTTTGTTCCACGGGAGCCGGCGCAGTTCTGCTCTGCGGCGGCTGCTGGGACCTGCTGGAAAAGGAGCGTGAGGAGACATGAGAAATGCTTTATGGTTCCTCCCTTATAGTGGGAGCTTTCTCTGGCGAGTTGTTGTGGTCGCGTTTTGCCCGTGTGTTTTGCCAGTATCTTCTGGAAGAACTTTAGTTTTTCCTCTACACTGTTGCCCATTTAAAAAACAAATCTTTCTGTTTCTCTTTTCCTGAAGAATTTTCTGTCCCTGACCTTTACAGTAATAGGATCACTACATGTTTCTTTGTTTTTACTCTGGCTGTTGCCTGTCCTTAACAAAAAAAAAAAAAAAAAANCTTTCAAAAAAAAAAAAAAAAAAAAAAAAGCCCAGTACAAAGAGGCTTTTAAATGGATTTTAAAGACACTTAGTTTCTCTCAAGCCACTGTCTTTTATTCTTTCTTTTTATAGATGCATAGTCTGTGCATTAATAGAAAAAAGATCTGTGGAAAATGCTGTAAAGGAATAGGAAATTATGTGAACCTGCAGTTGCATGAGTAGACTTCTGTGCATCTCTGTGTGACATTATGTATTGCTGGAGTCTTGTGTGCACTGAGAAAGACTGCAGTGTAACATTAACAACATCTTCATTGATGTGGTCTAGAATTAAAGCTGCAGGAGATGAGATAAATTTAGTGTCTAAATCACAGTAACAATGAGAGGTCCTCATCCTAATGATTATAAGGTTACTGAAAACTCTCCTAACTGCAAAAACTGGCAAAGAAGCACATTGTATCAGTTGTTTTGTCTGACAGTTCCACTTTGCAGCTGTGTTTGTGTACACAGTCGGTTTGGAAGACAGTCCCTAAGTAGAAAGGGGAAGCCTCTTTGCTTGAAGAGAAGCTTTTAGAAAGCTGTGTCAGTAAAGCTTTTTTGACATCTAGTCTGCTACAGCATTTGGGGAAGTGCCTTAATCTTGTGATTTTTCCAGGAAATTTGTAAGAAAGGGGTCAGGAAAATTGACTTTAGACTTCTCACTAGCTTGAACGTGGATTGATGAATACATCTTATAGGGTACTACAGTCCAGAGAATAATGATTATCTCATTATGTGGGCCTAGTTAAACTTCTGTCTTGAATGCTACTTTAATCTAGTAAATATTCTTAAAGCAGTTGATCATAAATGGCAGTGGGAGTTCTGTTGTAACAAGAGAATCACACTTTTTATAGTTGATTCTGTATTTGTTTGCTGATACCAGAGGTGAGAGTGTGGCAAGACAGAGTGAGGTCCAAAGCCAGCTTATATAAAGGCTGTGGTACTTTGAAAGGGTTCCCAACTGGTTCATCTTGAAGCTGTCCATTTGCTTTTAGCATGATTTTCTGTAATGGAAAAATACATGGAGGAACTTGAAAATTATCAGTAAGCAGTAGATGTGGTAATCTATCAAGGATGTCATTTAGGGCAGGGTGTGTAATCTTATTGCCAGTTTATTGGTGTATGTCAAAGATCTGCAGTATCCTTTTGGTTTTTACACAGGAGGCAAAACACTGCATAACCACAGAAGCCCAGATGGCATTAATGATATTCATTCAGTTTAACAGTGGCAATTATTGAGGAAGCAGTAAAGACCCCATTGGAATATCTGAGAGGAAAATACTAAGTCCTTCAATACTGTACTGTACCTTTGCAGAAAGCTGAGTTCATATCCAAGATTAATTGGTGTAATTCTACTGGAAGTTTGCGTCTCGTTGCTTGATGTTAAATCCAGGCTGTAATGGAAGCACATAGACATTGTTCCTGTGTGGCTGCTTACTTTCTGCTGGAAGTAAAACTGTCCTGCTGTTGAATCTATTCTCTCCACCCATGCTGTGAGTTGTGAGCTCCTATAACCCCATTGCAGACAATGAGCTGTGTTAACCTGAACAATTACAATATGATTGTCACCTTTTGTCAACCTGCTGTTTTTTGACTGAAGGAGGCTAGGTAAGATTCAGACAAGTAGTTGAACTAGTTTGGGGTGGACCCTACTATTAAGAGGAGGGAGGATGTCCAAACATTTAGAGCCAGCAGAAAATGTGAGAACTTGTTCTTGTTTCTTCATAAATCTGAGCTATAAGATGCTTAGTTATTGCCTCCAAAAATAACGAACAATAAAAGAAAATTAAGCTTGTTATTGCCATTGTAAATTGGAATGAGTCCATGGGCCTCTGACCAGAAGCTTGTTTTCAAGAAAACAGGGCAGGATCCTGACTGTCCTGCATACCCGGATGTCCTGGCCATTTGGTATCTCGGTTATTGAATGCTTCACTTAATTTTTAGCTCACCAGTCATTCAGAAATTTCACAGGCATGTACGTTTCATGAAATGGACATGTTTGTGACGTTTTGTGAATCCTTGGCATCAAGTAGGTTTAAAATTTCTAAACAGCTACGCTGTTTGTCTGTGTCTGGGCTGTGAGGTTTTATGTTACTCTCATCTTCCATTTCTTGTCTGATACGCAGATTTTCGCTACACTAACTACTAACTCCTTTGACAGCCATTTTAATCAGCCATTTTAGCTGTACTTTGTAGAGATAAAAAGGCAAAGTTGGGATCCTGTATTTTAGCTTGCATATGTAGAAGACTGTAACTGGAATAGCTTAATATGCTGATGGGTACTTTTTTGGTTTTTATGATGATGCATGCGTGGGTGCTTTTTTGGTTTTGGAGAGGCTGGTATTACAAGGTATGGGATATCCCTCTGGCCAGTTGGGCCAGCTGTCCCAGCTGTGTCTCCTCATTGTTTCTTTTGGACTCTCAGCCTACTTGCTGACAGGGCAGTGAGTAATAGAGAAACCCTTCACGCTGCCTAAGCAAAGTTCAACCATAACCGAAATATCAAGGCTGCATTGTCAACACTGTTCTGGTTGCAGATCCAAACCATGGAACTCTACAAGCTATAATGAAAAACTTAATTCTGTGCTAACCAAAACCAGTACACAGCTGAAAATTCACTTTATCCATAAATCATCTGCAAACTAAACTTTAGTATCTACTATTCTTAAAAACAGAACCTAACATTTATAACAAATGCAAATTTATTATGTAAAAAATTATCATTATTAAACAAATAATAGACAGAATATCAGTTTCACTGGAAATGTTCCTATAAAAGTCACTTCTAGACTTTATGTCTTGTATACAAATTATACTAGCTGCATGAACAAGCTTTGCTTCATGAGCTCTCTGAGGTGCCTTTAAGCTCTGTTCGAGTCCTCTCCTTTTGCAGGTATTCTCGTATGAAATTTGGAGGAAGCAGTCTGTAACTCCTATACTAACTACAGCTGTGAAGCCTGGTGTAGTGCAGAATTATTGGTGTTCTTTAACAATACCACTAGACAGGATCTTTCCCAGCTCAGTAACAGAAAGATACATGTATTTATAACCGTTCCTAGGAGGAATATGTTTCTTTTTTCAAGTGGTTATAATTCTGTATTGATCTCTGGTTAACTTGTTGCTTTAGGCATGTAAATATTTGGTATTTCATATTATGCCATGGGTTGATCAGGTTTAAGTGTTCAAGGTGAATTTTTTGTCTGATAGGATTTCATTTTGTGATTAGAAGCCAGGTAGTCAAAAAGTAACCATCAGCAACTAAAATGGCTACCTCAGATAAAACTGAGAAGATAGGCTGAGAGAATAGCTTGAAGGTGTGAGTATTCTCCAAGGGCTCTTTTCCACCATCCATTAATCAGGAGCACAATGAAGTGATAAAGCAGAAAGCTCTCTGCTTATGTGCAACAAGTGGAAGGCTTTTGTTCCCTGTGCCTGGCAGTATTACAGCTGGTTTTTATGGCAGTGAATTGACAACCACAAATTTATGTACTTTTCTGCATCTGTGGTAGTGTGGGGTGCCCTCTCTCTCCTAAACTTCAGATCTATCAAAATGTAAGTGGGTTACTGTTCAAAATTGAGTAGCAGCAAAACAGGTTGGAATGAGTATCTCTAATGTTTTTGTGAAAAACTGCTTTTGCTGATAAACTTCTGGAACCTCACAGAGAAATCAGACATTTCTGTGCTCTGCAGTTTTAGCTGAAGTACGGGGTCTTGAACTCACAAGTCTACGCAGGAGTGCCTGGAGAGACACAACATTTCTTCTGAAATATGCTACTTCTGCTTTCTGGTACCACTTAAAACCTTTGATTATTACATGTAACACATACTATCTGTACTACCAGTTGTAAAACATTGAAGCATGTCAAGCACTGTGGTTTTCTTAAATTTCGTAGTTCATTTCATCTGAATTATTACCAGTCTTGTGATACAACTTCAGGAGTTGTATCTCCTTATGATACTTCACAGAGTCTTCACTACCCCAGATCACTCTTTCTTGAGGGGTCATTTTGGCATTCGTTTAGTATGAGATGAGAAGTGACCAGTGTGACCAGTGGATTGGTTCCTTCTAGGGTTCTGAAGTCTTCTACCTATGTTAATTTCCAAGTGTTCCTTCTTTGACGTTCTCATCAGGCTCTAGGGCAAAATCCAGCCAAGAATTTGACAGACTGGTCCTTTTGTTGTTCGTCACTTTGGTTTGTTTATTGCTTTCCCCACCTTATATGTGGGCTTCTTACAGAGGGGCAGCATTTGGCAAAAGGAGGGAGATATGACCTACTTTATCACTTGAATGGAGCAGTTTGTTGTTGCAACCATAATCCAGCTATGTTGGCTTTGGGTAACATAAATTTTCTTCACGGTGGCTGATACAGGGTTATGTTTTGGATTTGTGCTGAACAAAGGGTTGATAAAATAGGGATGTTTTTTCATTGCTGAGCAGCGCTTGCACAGACCCAAGGCCTTTTCTGCTTTTCATGCTGCCATGCTGGCGAGGAAGTTGAGGGTGCATGGAAGTTTGGGAGGACACCCAGCAGGGACAGGTGACCCAGACTGAACAAAGGAATATCCCATACGTATGACATCATGCTCAGGATATAAAGTGAGGGGAAGAAGGAGAAGGGGTGATGTTTGGAGTGATGGTGTTTGTCTTCTCAAGTGACTGCTAAACATCATGTGGCCCGGCTCTCCTGGAGAGGTTAAACACCTGCCTGTCCATGAAGCAGTGAATTAATTCCTTGTTTTACTTTGTTTGTGTGTACAGCTTTTGTTTTCCTTATTAAACTGTCTTTATCTCAACCCATGAGTTTTCTGGCTTTTGCTCTTCCAATTCTCTTCCTGATCCTCTTCCCGATCCTGCTGGTGGGGGAGTGAGTGAGCATCTGCGTGGGGTTTGATGGCTGTCTGGGGTCAAACTACTACACTGGTTTAGGGATTGTAAATTTTCTGGTATTCTTTTAATTGCTTGTGTCTTCATCAGGGAAAACCTTTCCAGGTCAATCTTGATTTCATACTTCATTTTTCCTTTGAAAAACTATTCTGTACTGTGCCTGAATTAGCCTGGCAGGATTTTTACTATTTCTGCTTACTTCTTCTGTACTAGAGTTTCAGGTGTTTGAGGTCTGGATAGATGTGAGGGTCAGGGCGTACACTACCTTTGGAGAGCCAGTTATAAGGAAGGCCTGTTTGTTAGAACTGTTGCCTCTGCTGCATTTATGAATGTGAAAATACAATCTGGACAGACTTTCTCAGTGACATTTCTGTATTTTCCAGGTTTTTTTAAAATCTTTTTAGTCTGTGGTGTTTGTTGAAGTATAGAGTGAAACATTCATGATCTTTTTTGAATATTGGTTCTGAACTCTACGCAAAAACTAGGAAGCAGGTAGTAGCACAGCTTACCAATACTCCTTAAAATGCATGCAGTCATGAATAAAGATGCTGTTGTTGAAACTTCTCTAGCTAACTATCCTGGGTGAAGCTGTGAGAAGCGAGTCTGGCGAATTTTCTGCTACTGGCAGTAAACATAGTAGATACTTATTGAAGGAAGATTTTGTAAGTGAAATACTGACTTCAATTAGGCATGGATTTGTTTCGTAAGCAAGCGATACATTTGGTGGCCCAGCTTCAATATTGCGTTAATTTTCCTGAGTGTCTTCAACAGAGCAAGTTCTAGTCTTCAGCGATGTATCTATGGCAAGCCTTGTTTCCATGTACAGTACCACGTGACCCTCTGCGGCAGTAATCCATTAGCAAAGCTATCAAAATTTCTTAGGGCTGCAGGCAGCCTTTAATTATTTGGATGGCATTAGTGCATTTTTTTCAGTCTCTGAAAAACTGGTACAGAGCACTTGAAGATTTCTTTATTAATTTTTGGCTATATACAAATCCAGATTTAAATCCAAGCCTTTCCAAAAGGAATGTAATAATGACATTACATTTGGCAATAATAATAAACTTATTCTAGATATTTCTGTAGCAGCTTTTGCTTCATGTCAATTAAACCTGAGGAAACTTGTGACTCTTTTTTTTCTCTTGGCCAAAGAAATTGAGACTAACTCATATCTTTTGTTCATTGTTCCTGTCCTGGGAGTGGGAAATGGAAATAGCTGACAGGGTTTCCTTTCTGTACATCTTGTCTTGTTTCTTTGCAATGAAAAAATGTTNTAATAAAAGTCAAGTCCTTCATCTCCAGAGCCAGCAAGTCTTCCAGCAGAAGACCTGAGCACAAACTCCAATGGTCCAAAGCCACCAGAAATCATGCTGGATGGTGACAGAGAAGACCTCTTTGCTGGTAATTACCATTTTCTTCTAATGTGCCTGCACAAACTCTTTTGCCCTTGGACTGAAAGAAATGTGGTTTTCTGAGAGGGAGAGCTGAAATCTTGTCAACTAGTTTGACAGTGTTGTACAGGTTTTTTCTTGTGGTACATTAGCTAAGTTTGTTTACTAAATGCAAATTTCTAAGGGGTTTGCATTTTCAGTGCATAGCTGATCACCAACCTGTTCTGCTGACCGTAATAGTAGTACTTACCATTTTGTGATTAAAAATTTTCAAATCTGTGTGAAAAAATATGACTTAAGTTGCATTCTTGTTTTCTACTTAATAACTATACATATACTGTCACAGTCTTTTTTCCAATTACAAAGAGAGATAATCAAAAAATAATGCCAACTGGAGGGTATTTCCTTCATCTTAAAACTCTTGTTTTAATGAAAAAGTAACAAACTGGCATATGGAACCAGTCGTATAATTTCAGTAGTGTATGGTTATCTCTCTGGCAGTTGATAGTACTGAAAGTTCTGATAAGTAATCTGTTAAGACTGTACATTTCTAAGGCTTCTTTACTCAGTTGCTACTTTGGTATTGGGTTTTAATTCTCAGAACATATGTTATTGTTGCTGTTAGTTACAGGTGTAGGAGCATTAACTATTCAAGAAAGGAGTTGTAGTATTTGGAATCTACTATGCATGTCAAAAGATGGTTCTGAATGTTGCGTCTCAATACTAGTATTTTCCGTGTGAGTACATACTGAATGAGTCAGTTGGCAGTCTGCTTTGAATACAGTCCTCATCTCATCCTCATTGGTTACCTGATGTAGTCATTTGTAAAGAAACTTCATAGCTTTTAGTTCTGGGCTATTTTGTATAAATATGTGTATACATATGCTCATTACCTCTGTTCTAAACTTCCCAAATTTGCATTTGCATATATTTGAAATTTTGTTTGTTCATGACACTGTTAGGATGTATTCATTAGTTTACTAACTCTCTGAAAGTGTTTTAAAAGAAAAAAGGAATAAAGGAATAGAGGGGTGATCTTACTTTTTTTTGTATTTACTTTACCTTATGACTTATAAAGACTATCAATTCTTTAGCAGTGAAGCTTTCTAGTACTAGTTAGTAATTTGGTTATTTAGCTTCAGTATATAAAGTCAGCTTTTTATAACCATAGAGCCATCTGGAATGTATATTTTAGGAAAGCCAGTTCTACTTTGGATAATATTAAGAAAAAAAGGTGGCTGTAGTAAATATTGAGGGGAGCCAGACAGAAGGAACAAATGTTTGCAGCCAGAATGTTTCAACTGAAATGAATGTTGTGAGGAAAACACACAGAAAAACTGATTTAATTCGTTTGAGCTTTGCTATGTAGGACGTTCTCTTAAATGCTTGCAGTGCTGAACTGAAGACATCTAACATACAGCACATCTGACACAGCTGAGACTGGTCTTTAAAAGTTCAATTTTTATGTGGAGTGAGGCTAATACTCTCAAACAGAGGAAAAAAACAAGTGTGATTTATGGAGCTGAGAGAATATGACATTTTTCACAGTTTCCTATTCTAAGCAGGAAGTTTGTGTAGTGCAGCCGAGCCCAAGTGATGAACTTCTGTCTTTGTATCACTGTCATTCTGAAACGACACTCAGAAGAACTATGCGTAATTTGTGTTCAGTGCTGGGCACTCAAAAGTATAACTTTTTTCTTTCTTAGGACTGTTTTAATAGATAATATAGAAAAAAATGTGAGAAAGGCAATACAAGATACCTATTTTCTTGCTTCCAGCATGACTGCATAAGTCTGGCTTTCTATGAAAGCGAGACGGAATTTAAAAGTGAGTGTGACTGATTTTTTTCCTTTGATATGTTGAAATTCCAGAGAAAGCTATCTTAAAACAGCTTATAGGAACACTTAACTGGAGGGAAGAAAATGAAACTTCACAGCTTTGTAACTTCTGTTGTTCCTTCATATTGAATTCCTAGACACTATAAAATCCAGGTAAAGAAAATTCTTTGTCACTCCTGAAAGGAGGACAACCATGCTCAGGAGTCAGAAATAATTCTAGTTTTTAGACTTACGTATAAAGAGATGTGATAGTATGCCTCTCCAGCTGTTGAAAATATTTTTCGTTATTCCACCTAATAATGCAACGTAATGGAAAAGAGAAGAAGCAAGAACAAATTTTCTGTACTGTTTTAATGCAGTACAGAACCTGGCACTTAAAAATAACTGGCACAAAAAAACCCCTTTTTTTTGCTTTTTGGATTATATTTAAACGCCCTTTGCTGTTAATGTTTCTGTTGCAGCTACAGGATAGTATGTGCAACAAAATGGTTTAGATACTCATTACCTTGTCTCTTGCAACTCATGAGTGAACTATTAAAGCTGGGTTTCAAAGGTGGAAGAAATGAGTTTTCCAGCTGTCATCAGAGACCAGTAAAATTTGCTGCTGCATTGTGGATCTTGGTTCTGTAACAAAGTAAACTGTCTTGATAGACCCACTTAAGCACTTGCACTCTTAGAATAAAAGTCAGTTGATTTTTTAGAAAAAAAAGAGTCTTTCTTACCTTGTATGCAGAGGACATAATGGTCAGTGCTCCAAATGAGGTAGTATTAGGTGTATGTTGAGGGATTTTGGGATATATCTTAAAACTTGGCTCTCTGCAAGTTGCTGTTACACAGTGAAGAACTAGTTATCCAACTAGTCTTCCAAAATGTTGACCCAAAGTTCAGTGTATAATTGCACAGATATGGTGTGGACAGCATAGCTGTCTGTGCCTTCTGCCTCTAGTGCTCCTACACGGTGCACAGATCTGTGAAGTTATGTCAGTGCTCTGTCATCTTCTTTGGAAAAGTGAAAAAATATAATTTTGCCTCTCCCCTATTCTGGTAAATGTTTCTATCTTTGTTACTTTGTTTTTTCAGCTCTAAAAGGTGTTTGGGAATGGATCGAGTTATGCAAGTGTCTAGCTACTCTGTTCTTGGGAAAAGTCAGTTTTTTGGGGCGTGGGGTGATGTTTGTTTTTATTGATATTTTTGTTGTATTTTTTTTTTTTTTCCCTTTGGGTTGTGATAGGTTTGGGTTAGGCTTTTTTCCTAGAATATGGTAATCCTGTGGATCAGACAAGGCATCTTAAGTCCATGTGAGCCTGATGGTGTCTGTCAGGCTGTCATGTGATGTGTCTGATACAAAGAGTTTGGTGCAAATGCTTTGCTGCTTTTTAGAAGCTGGTTGTTCTGTTCTAGCTTTCTTCTGCCAGAAACGTGCACAAAAGCATGTGAACCTAGAGTTTTGAAGTCAGAAGGTGGTCTTATTAATATCTAACTGTTCTGTTAAAACTCTTTCTGTTCTCATTAAGGCCATACTTAGTACTCCTAGTATAACAATACTATGGGGCTATGACTTAGATGTAGTAGTTCTTACAGTCAGTTCCATTTGGTTTTGTGTCTGAAATATTGCAACACTTGGAGGAGCCTTCTTTTAGTAGCTTGTCAGCTCTTCTAGGCAATCGATTCTGCTTATGTTTTCTTCCAAATTTATGTGTTCACATGAGGAAGCTTTTAAAGATAAGCCAATTTAAACATTAAAGCCACTAAACATTCAAACTGTTAGAACTGTGACTAGTAAAAATAACTTGGGACTGAAGTGAGCTGCTGGTGAGGATTGCAAACTTGCACTTTCTAAGGTGATGTTTAACAAATACTAGTGGTGACAAATAAAGAAACAAGAGCTGTCTAATGCTGAGATTGAGTCCCTTGCTTGAACACCAATAGAAACTTGGTGTAGTTGGGTGTAGAATGTTAATCAAACATACATAGTTGTCTTCTGCAGCAGAATGAGATGTTTTCATGTGCTTTTGGCACTAAGCAACTTGACAGTGATCCATAACAAAGACTGTTTATGGATTATAAAGTATGTATTTATGTGTAGCAGTCTTACACCATTAGCTTGGTGGGAGTGCTTAGTATTTGCTGGTAACTCCCATAGCTGATAAAAGCACTGGATCTTAATGTTTTTCTTCCAAAAGCTGGGCAGAGCAGTTGCTTGCCTGTCTTTAAGCAAGAAGTATGCTTTAAAGAAGTACACTGAAAAGAAGACATCTAGATTTCATCTTCCATTCTAATACTGATACTGAATATTTAAAAAATAAACCAAAAAAGCCCTGCACACACACACATACAACCCCCCAAAAAAACCCTCAAAACCAACAAAAAACCACACCACAAAACCACAACCTCATATTAAGTTTTCAGGGGAAGGTCTAAAATGAATAGATCAAGTAAATGTTTCTGCAAGTGCCATAGTTTCTACTCTGAAACCTGACAGATTAAAATTTCCACAAAAGAAAACCAAACCTGCAAAACAAGCAGATGAATTGTCAACAAAATTTTTTAATCTAGACCATGTCATCTGTTTTCTCAAAGTGAAGGAATGTATGTAAGAAGCATAGATGTCAGCGTTCATGAGAACAAACCTATTTCTTGGGAAATAGATGTTCAGCTTATGTACTACACAAGAGACTGCTTTTCTGAGGGGGGAAAAGTAGCTAGAAGTAAGAGCCTGCTGTTGTTATTTAAAACTAATACTTCTTTTCCCTTTCAGAACTGTCTAATACTTCTGTTTCAGACAACAACTTTGTCCCTGTTCTGCTCTGTCCCATCACCCCTTTCCATGACTTTTCCATTCCATGCTTCTAGTTTTACATCATATCTGGAAGGCATGCAGACTTGGGGTTGAGGGTTAGCAAGAGGGAGGATAGCATAAATTCGCCTTTCTTCCTAAAATAACATTTACTGCCATCAAATAAACAGATACTATTTTCTCTTGGTTACTTCCTCCAGTAAAGTAAAGAATAATGGTTGGTAGGCAGCAATCATAAAAATGTGCTCCTGCTGAACCAACCTGAGGTCTCATAGCCTTAGAAAGACTGGTGTGGACAAACTCTAATGTTGTTGGTCCTACTGAAAGGAAACTTTCTTGCCTTTTCAAGTGCTGGCTCTTGCCACTTTCTCTTTTGTGTAAACAATGTACCGTCTTCGCAGTAGCTTCAGCTGTCTGCTGAACAGAAACAGGGTGCTAATTCTTATTGGAGTTCTTTTGGTGCACAACCTAGATCACTTTATAAGGGTGTGGGTACAAGTCTGAAGAGGAGGAGTACTTGGGAAGGAGTGCTGCTGTTTCATGTGATAGCAGTGCTTCTTTATTACATTAAATTTACAGGGTTTTCATGAAGTCATACTGTACAGTAACAGAATTGTGTTCTTGGATAGTGTAAGCAAGAAATCTGTGTGCTTTGAATTGTTTAATGACTTGGTTTATAAACCTGTCTAAAATTTGAAGTACAGAGAAGTATATAGTGGTGATTAAGGGTTTGTTTGCCACACATGTGCTGGAATATAGCTTGTGATAGGAAAAAAAAAGGGAGAATTGAAGTGGAATTGCCTTATTTTATAAATATTTTATATTTTACATTATATCATTTATATAACATACCGTATTATATATGTATGTATATATCTTTCTGATAAATGTTTCTGTGAAATAGTTATTTGTATAACAGTATGTTAAATGCTGTTAGCCACCAAAGGAGAGAACTGCCTCTTTACCATGTTGAAATGCTGTACCAATCTAAAAGCTTTTTTTGCAATAGCTTCATCATGACCTCCCACCTGCTTTTAGGTTTCAAATTAAAATTCTTTATTGATTTAAGGTGCAGTGTCCTTCCTATGGCATTTGAGGAAAGGAAGCATCAGCAGATGCTTAGGGTCATCAATATTTAGCAGAAAGGATAAAGCAATGCTAGGGAAAAAAAACAACTCTCATGCACTGGAATGGGCTGCCCAGGAAGGTGGTGGATTCTCCATCCCTGGAGGTATTTAAGAAGAGACTGGATGTGGCACTTAGTGCCATGGTCTAGTAACTGCTGCGATAGTGGATCAAGGGTTGGACGTGATGATCTCAGAGGTCCTTTCCAACCCATCTGATTCTGCTCTAAAATAAATATTTTCAAAGAAAGGCTTTAGATATTCTTTGTTCATATTAAAAATGGAAGATATAAAAAGGTGTTTGCTTTTAAGTTGAGTTTGAAAACGCTGTGAAAATCTGTAATTTGAAATTAGGAAAGCACTGCCAGCAAGTTCGGGGAAGTGATCGTTCCCCTTGGCTCAGCCTCGCTGAGGCCACACCTGGAGTGCTGAATCCAGGTTTGAGCTACCCAAATGCAAGGGAGACTTGGATAGACAGGATTGACTCCAGTGCAAGGTCATGAAGATGATTGAGATTGTGAAGTGTATGGCGTGAGTTGAGTTTGAGAGAGATAGAGCTGTGTCCTGTCCTGTGGTCCATATTATCTTTTAAGGAACTAGAATTCTTGAAAATGCACATCCATTGAGAACCACAGCATTGTTAATTTATTTGAATTAGAACTGAAACTTCTTTATGTCTGGGAAGTATGTGGTTTGCCAGTGGTCAAAACCAGTTAGTGCAGGAAAATGCAACCAAAAAGCCAAAGTTTATGTCCTTTTTAAAGGTGGGTGAACTGTCCATAGTGTGAAGAAAGTACTCAGTTTTTAATGAACTGTTTTAAGCCCCACAGAGACTAGAGCTAGAGACTAAAGAAAGTCTTACTAGTAAGAATGTCTCACCTGCTAATATTGCTATTTTACAGGTTGTGTTAAGGTTTGTCAGTGGTGGTGGTGTAGTATGGTTGTGTAACTTCTTTCAATACTTTATTCATGGTCTGCTCAGTTATCAGTCTTTATGACTAAGTCAGCTGTTGTTCAGCAAAACAGTGATGAAAAAGAGCTGTGGTACAAAAAATAATTCTTTAGTTTTCACAATATCTCATGCAGAAATAAATGAATTGTGACTTTTGACTGCTTTAAAAGACTCTTTACCAAACAGTATACAAAAAAACCCCCAACCAACCAAAAAAAAGCAGTATTAATCTTACTTTAACCCATTCTGCACTACAAGCTCAAATGTCTCCTCTACTATGTATTGAAAGAAATTATTCTGCACAAATAAATGCTATTTACAGATCAACTTCTATCATCATTTAGTGTGCGTGTTTTTTGTTTTTGATGCTTATCCATCTCTGCTTCACAAGAACTTCAATGCTAACTCAAAATATTTATCTACTCAAAATGTTTATCTAGAAGCAACAGAAGAAGTTTCATTAGACAGTCCGGAGAGGGATCCGATACTTTCACCAGAACCTACTCCTGCAATCACTCCTGTAACACCTACTACATTAGTAGCTTCCAGGATGGAATCAAAAAGCATAACAGCCCCAGTGATTTTTGATAGATCCAGAGAAGAGGTATGCAGTGAACTTCTAAATTATGGAAATGTCTTATATGGCATTTTAAGTTTTTCCTTCTATTAAAATGCCAGTTCCTCAATGTTGCCTCATAGCATCATTCTTTGCTAAGGATAGGAATGTAAAAGAAAACTTATTCTGTTTATTTTGCATATGAAGTTTATTGTGAATTTGACTCATGAAAATACCATAAGAATTCACTACTTATGTGATTATATTGGAGAGCTCTAGTGTGAGGAGTAAGAAGTTTTATTCCTTCAGAACAGGTATATTAAAAGTATGTGTAGGAGTAGGCTATGAGCTTGATACATGACACATGTTAATAACGTAAAATAACTCCTAATAGCATGTTACAGGTTTCAGCTTGGATTTGTGAAGCTGTTGTAAATGGGGAAATGAAAGAAGCAGTTTCTAGCATTATTCTGCATAGCAACATAAAGCTGAGGACAATAGTAGTTTAAACGTTGCTGTGTACGTTTGGTGTTCCATTCAAAGCCTCGGCACTGCTGAATGCCATTCATTCTGCAGAGTTCTCTTACTGGACAGTGGCTTTGCTAAATCAGTTTGCAAACAAGACCTATCTGTGACTCAATGACGGCTGCTGCCTCAGATATCACAGGATAGCATTTGATTCTGATTTTGCCCCCTTTAGCCCTGGTACACTCTCCCTTCTGCCATGGCTTTTCTTAAGATCTCTCATTTTCTTCGTATTTATGTGTATTACGTGAAAGATAATGAAATTCTGGGAGATTAGAACTCAGACAAGTATCAGAAAATTTTTGATCTGTTGCATTTCCCTTCCCAAGCTCTTCTGCTACAGATACCATTAATGAAAAGGAATGCTTGTCCTTTGATTAGAAGCACATGGAAACATTGTAAATGAGAGTGGTTGTGAACCATAGTATCATTGTAAGTCATACATATTTACTAAAATTTTTTAGACAAGCAACTTCTGGGTCTGCCATACTAAAAGCTTTTTTAGGAGGCCTCAAAACTAAAATTGTAGAACCATTTAGGTTGGAAAAGACCTTTAAAATCATTGAGTCCAACTGTAAACCTAGCTGTGCCAAGTTCACCACATGAACTTAGTTGCAGTCATAATCAGTGTTAGAAATTATAATAACATTGGAGACTGGAAGTGTTTTTTAATTATGCAAACATACTGACTTTTCTTGTTCTTCCTCTGTACTCTTATCCTTGTAACCATATGTAAGGTGGGCCCCTCAGTTCAAGAAAGACATTGAGGTGCTGGAGCGGGTCCAGAGAAGAGCAACGAGGCTGGTGAAGGGACTTGAACACAAGTCCTATGAGGAGAGGCTGAGGGAGCTGGGGTTGTTTAGCCTGGGGAAGAGAAGGCTCAGGGGAGACCTCATCACTCTCTGCAAGTACCTCAGAGGAGGTTGTAGCCAGGTAGGGGTCAGTCTCTTCTCCCAGGCAATCAGCAGTAGGACAAGAGGGCATGGCCTCAAGCTGTGCCAGGGGAGGTTTAGGTTAGATATTAGAAAGAAATTCTTTACAGTGAGGGTAATCAGCCATTGGAATGGGCTGCCCATGGAAGTGGTGGATTCACCGTCCCTGGAGGTTTTTAAGATGAGGCTGGATGTGGCGCTTGGTGCCATGGTCTAGCAACTGTGATGGTAGTGGATCAAAGGTTGGACTTGATGATCTCAGAGGTCCTTTCCAACCTGTCTGATTCTATGATTCTATGAATGCATGTTACCTTTCTAAATGTGGCAAATCTTTTTCCTAGATTGAAGAGGAAGCAAATGGAGATTTGTTTGATATAGAAATCAGTGTATCAGACCCAGAGAAAGTTGGTAAGTTACTTGAGCCCAGCAGTTCAGACTATCTTATTCTCTGAAGACTATTCTTATATTTTAGCATGATTTCTTCTTCACTTGTCTTTTGGCAGTTATTTTATCTAAATGGAAAGCTATTTCATGTATATTTTGGAATAAAAAGTGTATGGTGGGATAACCATACCTTGCCCTGGGATAAGTATCTTATTAATTTTCTTACAGGAGATGGCATGAATGCTTATATGGCATACAGAGTAACAACAAAGGTAACTAGTGCAACAAATATTTGCAGATAACTTTATGTCATAGCTGAGATGGACCAGTAATTCATAACAATTTTTTTTTTAAGACTTCACTATCAATGTTCCACAAAAACGAGTTCTCTGTTAAAAGAAGATTCAGTGATTTTCTTGGCTTGCACAGCAAATTAGCAACGAAGTACATGCATATTGGTTATATCGTGCCTCCAGCTCCAGAAAAAAGTATTGTAGGTAAGTGAAGTTCCTGTAAGGTGACACTTAAGTGTTGTAATACAAATTACTTTTCTGCACAAATACTGCTTACTGCTGCTCAGGTGGTCCAAATGTTCTACATGTTCTGCATCTTTAAAAAGTTCAGGTTAAACTGAGATGATACGTAATGGCCTCTTCCTAACTCAGACCAGTTCTGATAATAAGAAAGACCTATGTCTTACTACATGGCCTTGAACTTCTTATCTATGGTTCTTTCTTTGCTGTTGCCCTTCGAAAGCTGATTAGTCTATCAAAACAAAGATGCTGAAAATTTTATTTTTAACTTGAGCTGTTATCAATTGCCTGCAGCATACAGAGCTTCATACATATTCCACCTTCTAATACTGTCTGGGTTTTTTATCATGGTGAATGCAAAACCTTTCATTAATTCTGTAAGGTTTTAATGAAAACCCACTTTTGAGTGATGTTAGTCTTCATAAATGCCTTGAAGGATCAGATCCTTTCTCCATGAGCCAAGAAGCATGCCTAATACATTAAAACAACATCAGTTTTATGATCTATAAGTAGCAGAAGTTCTTCCAAAATAACCAAGCATTTAAAAAAGTAAAACCCGTTGGAGTATTTTGTGTAATGCATATAAATAGGTGATTTGACTCTAGAATGTTGTTTCATATGTAGAAAATAGCAAGACTTTTTTTTCAATATTTAGTCTGTAAAGCTAACCAGAGCAACAGCTTTTCACATAATCAGCAGTAGGCAGACTGAGTAGATGTAGGCAGCAGAAGGCTTGGGAAATGAAGGATTTTACTTCTGTGGGAAACCATTTTATGGACACTTCTGTGGACTGCATGTCAAAGTCTATGAGACTGAAAATTTGACCTGAATTTTTGATAGTTCTTGAAAGAAATATGTGATTCTGTAATAACCAGTTTTTCATATAGCAAAAATAAGTTTAACTCCAAGGGCTAGCAGGGCTTTTAAAGATGGAGTGAGGGTTTTGGTCACATCCTTTGGATGATACAACATTTAAGGCATTTATGACAGTGTGAATTTACATGGAAGTGCAGTGCTTGCATTGCAGTCAGAATCACCTTTAAGACAAAGCTTAGGCTGGATTTCAGGTACCACTTGAACAAAACCAGCATTAAAATTGATACGCCTGTAAAAAGGTGGGACTTACTGCAGTGTAAACAAGTACTGGCTGCTGCTTCAAATCCTTGTACAGAGACTTTGTTGAGCTACAGGTAAGTTGGGAAAACTCATAGATTCTGTAGGACATTTCAAAAGAGCCTGAGGCTCTATCTTTAAATTTGAACTTCACTTCATGGGTGTTACTTGGTTCTGTTCAAAAGCATGTAGTCAATACATTTCTAAGCACTGGAACAGGCTGTCCAGGGAAGTCATGGAGTTTCCCTCTCTGGAGACATTCAAAACCCACCTGGACATGTTCCAGTATAATCTGCTTTAGGTGACCCTGCCTTGGCAACAGGATTGGACTAGATGATCTCAAGAGGTCCCTTTGAACCCTAATGATTCTATGATTCTGTAACTCCGGAGAAAAGTAGGAATTGATTCGAGAGCATTTTAAAATAACTCATCTTAAAGCAGAGAGCTGACAAAGCAGCTGAAAGTAAGTTGATATATAGTGTTTACATCACATGTGATTATTTTTAAAATCTTAATACATAATGGCATACATTCAGTATTATGCAGTGCCTGTTGTACAAAAGTCCTTGATCTGTTCATTCTGTTACAATGTTGATAACACATGGAGTTTTAAGCTCCAACTTTTTTTGGTGATGAATGGGAGGGGCTGGGATTTTAGATCTTAGCTACAAATTCAAGTGATGAATTACTGACTGTGGAACGAAAGGATAAAAATGAATCAGTGGTGAGTTAGAGTTGAGCATTCATCCAAACTGCCTCATTACTTATATATGCGTATGTGAAAGTCACGTTGGTTTTTTTTTAAAGAAAGTAATCTGTTAAGTCATGGATCTTTTCTGTGAAGGATTTAGAAGGTTGCTTGGGCTAGAGAATCAGCCCTTATGCTTGCATTTAAATATGCTTATATTAACGGAGAAAGAAACCTTGCATGAACTGTCAATATCACAGGTTAAGAGTTCCTCATACCAGTCATTTGATTATGTATTAATTTTTTTCTGTTCAGACTTCAAAGGTGAAGGATCTTTTTTATTAAACACAGAATTTTTTGCTTTCTGCAGTGAAATATCAATGTATAGTAATACTCTAACGCAAAAAGTTGAGGCATGTGAATTACCTCTACTTTGTTTGAATACTTTAATCCTTTTACTTAAAGACATACTTGATTTTACAGATTAATGTGTGGATTTACAGTTACATTACACCATTTAGTATACCTTTGAAAAAAATGCCAGTCAGATTTATTTTCATGTTGCAGAGAAAGGAAAATCTAAGGCTCCACAGAGAGGTTAAGGGTTCTTCCTTGTTTCTGTAAGGATGCTGTTTGTCCCCTCCATGGGTTACTGTGTGAAGTTTGTAAAGCCAGAAGGGAGATGGCACGAGGAACAATATTGGAAGCTGTTGACCTGGCAGTCACAAGCGTACATATTCAGAATCTCAGCTGTAGAACTTTTAGGTGGAGAAGCAGAGAACTAACAGGTCAGAAATACACTACAGCTAGTAATAAAATGTCTGGACTGTATGATAAAATACTTTCCCTGTGTATAGGAAATAAAAATGATTATATGAATGTCCAGTGTTTCATGGTGTTTTTAATAGGACTCTGGTTGCTAAATTCTCTGAGTTTAGGTCTTTAGCGTGAAAAATAGTGACCTCAGTCTGACAGTTTGAGTTCTTCTGATGCTGCGATTGAGTGGATTTCCCATACCGTGACACATCAATAACTGGCTCCCCATCATAGTATTTTGGCCATTCTCGTCTTGGTCAGAGGAAGCACTGTAAAACTTCATACATTTTATTCTGCTGATTTTATTCTTCATTCAGATTGTAGCTGTTCAGAATTTTCAGAACTTGTTAGCTTGCCAGAGTTGACAAAAAAATTACTAGTTTTAGAATTTGGAAAAATGGTAGAATGAAAATATTGGTCATAAGTTTACCGAGGAATAGGCTTACAACCCGAGATTTATTTTTTTATTCTGCTTTATATGGTTAACTGTTTTCTTCAGAACATGAGTTACCAGTAAGACTCTGATTGGCATTTAAATTGTCTTCATAAATGCAAATTAACCTAGTTTTGCACAATTGTTAGTCACAATTAATATGTTACATGAAATTACATATTTCAGAGCTGCTTCCACAAAACTGTGTAGCATGAAATGTTGATGTTTTGGGTTTTTTTCTGTTCCTATGTAGTGTTTTTCATTGTAATTTGAATTAAATATGTAAACCTAGGTGAGCTTTGTCTTCTAATCACATCAGTTATGTTAATGATTAAATTAAAATCAATATGATGCCATTTTCTTCAAGGCATGACCAAGGTTAAAGTAGGCAAAGAAGATTCTTCATCTACTGAATTTGTAGAGAAAAGAAGAGCTGCTCTAGAAAGGTAATGTCTGTATCTAACTAAAATTTATTTAGACTCAGAATTACTTGAGTTATACCACGTGGGCTCTGTAATTGGAACATGGGCCATCTGTTCTTAGATGAATTCTGGAGGCTGTATACAGTTGTCAAATTTTTTGTGTAGAAATTGAATAATCCCCATTAGTAACAGGAAATGTGGGCTTATTGGTAGAGAAGATTATGGATAACTTGTTTCAAACTTAAGATTGTAGAGATTCAGTAAGTAAAACTATATCAGCTTATTTAGACATTTGGGATTGAAGGAATTAAGGCACTTAGAGCAGCATATCTGTTCTATAGCAAACCAACTGTTGGGCATGGAGATGAGTGAAAGAGTCACTTGAAAGTCATGTGGTCTTCTGATTGCATACATTGATGACATTGACTAACTGGATTTTGGCTTAAGAGATATTGTATCTCTGTCACCCAGTGCTGGCATACAGCTGACTCTGTTCAAGTGTCTTCATCATGGAAAGGTCCTGTCCCTGGTATACTACCACATTACCTTGTACTTAATACTGAGTATAGAACAAGGAAAGAAAAGCTGAGTAATCAAGTGTGTAAAATAGTTGCACTGCAACCCTTATTTTCTATAGGAAGAAAAATAAGGATCTGGTGGCCATACCTAATGGAGGATAGATAAAAAATTACACTTTGTGTTTAAACAGCAATGCAAAAAAAAAAACCTCCAAGCAGTTGCACTGATTTTTTCCTTTTGTATGTGTGTGCATCCGTCCTTTAGAACTAAATGTGCTGATGACTATAGTCATGTAAATAGTTCATATCTGGATCACAATCAAGTCACTTGTCCAAGATTTCCTTTAAATACCAGAATTACCGGTAACAGAAAACCTGTCCACTGCACTATACTTTTTTTTTTCTGGTGTAAATTGGATGTTATTAAAGGAGGAGGGTTTTATTCAGCTGTTGAAAGTACAAAGTATAATATTTTACCACTGTGCAACCTACAGTTATAGTAGGTCCCATGTTAAGGACTTTCTGGTTTAAAGGAACTGTCATAAACCACTGCCTGAACTTTAGTGTGTTAAGCTATGGTATGGAGTGCATGGCACTGTATTATTTTCAGTCACACACATTATAGCTGTTTTGTTATCTGATATTTTAATTTTTAAAATTATAGGTATCTACAACGAACAGTAAAGCACCCAACCTTGCTACAGGATCCAGATTTAAGACAGTTCTTGGAAAGTTCCGAGGTATTTCAGTTCTTTTAATTTCTCCTGTTTGTTTCTAGATGTGGTAACCTACTTAAATAATGATGTGTCTCTGGCTCTCATAAAACTTAGTGACAGAAAGCTGTTTGCTGTACAGTGACTTTTCAAGTGAGTTGGTCTGTCCAGTTCTGAGTGAAACTTGTCATACATGATGAAAGTCCGTAACTGATGTTATTGATTGTTAACTAAGATCAAGAATTAAACTGGCTTGGAAGCAGCTCTCTTGCCTCCAAGAGTTCAATGTGAGCTGTATTGGTAGGATAATGTGACAATGCTAGCAATGCTGCTGGCTAGGCTGGGTGTTTTGTGAATAGAGGACTTCAGTCCCTTGTACTATCAATCTGGCACATTTCACAATATTACAAATATTGTTAAAGATACATGATACATCTTCATGAACGTGCATAGTGGCTTCACTGTAATACTGAACTGTCTTTTGGCTAATGTCAATATCTTAGTTATATTAATAAGTCACAGGGGCCTCACTACTGACAAAAGCATTGATAGATAACTTACAGTGGGTTTGTCAATGCTCTTGATGGACAAAACATCATCTAATGGGGGCCACCTTTATGGCATATGGCATATTCAGTCTAGCCTGAGTAATAATATCAAATTTAAAGTTTGTTAACTGACTTCTGAGGATTTCTCAGTATCTATGCAGATAACACAGTTCTCTTGATACACTTGAGGTAGATTTTGAAATCCACCCTATATTGAAAAGCAAAAAGCCATCAACCTTTTATAATCGGCACATAGTGCATGTCTTGAATTATAGATAAATGTTTTTAATTTTTTTTCTAATCTGTTTTAAATCTAAGCTTTTCTGTTTCTGTAGTGGCAGTTTGTTCTTTGTAGTGTAGAGGCGGCTAGTTAGGACATTTGGCAAGTTCATAACAGCTTTGGACAAGTGGGTTGTTTGTTCCATTTAAATGTAAAGTTGTAGAAGAAAAGTAAATAGTCTATATTTTTAAGTTTTCCTCTTGAGAATGTAAAAGTAGTAAATCTGAGGAATTAGATTCCACTATATTGAAACACATAGGAGCAAAGAAAACACTATATCCTTTTCTTTCCCCCTTGTGCCCAGTTAAACCTCCATCCTTTTAACCAGTCTGTTTGCCCTTATTTGTCATTCAATTCCAGCTGCCGAGAGCGGTTAACACCCAGGCTCTGAGTGGAGCAGGAATATTGAGGATGGTGAACAAGGCTGCCGACGCTGTCAACAAAATGACAATCAAGATGAATGAATCGGATGCAGTAAGAGCTGATTTTTCGGCTTGAATAATGAGACGAATTAATGAGCCTCAACAATTGCATTTTAAAGCTGTAGAAGTAGAAAATGGGTTATTAATTTGCTTATTGGCTTGAATTCTTAGCTGTATCAGTTGACCACCCTGGCAGTACCTGGATAATTTGCTTCTTTAGAACCAGAAATGTTGTTGGTAATCTAATTTGTAATGCTTGACTCTTTCATCTTTTGTCAGTGGTTTGAAGAAAAGCAGCAGCAATTTGAGAATCTGGATCAGCAACTTAGGAAACTTCATGCCAGTGTTGAAGCATTAGTCTGCCACAGAAAAGGTAACTTAACTTTTATGTGACTGTATGAACTTTAGTAAATAGTGATGAAACAACAGCTTAGCATGTGAGAGCTCTTAACTAATTAATAGTTATGCAGTTTATTTTAATGCACAGATCTTCTATTTTAAACTGCTCTTGTATTTTTTTTATATCTTTTTAATCTTAAATTTAACCAGAATTTCTGTCATTGCTAGGGTTACTTTATCGATTTAGCATATATTTTCTCCCTTGCACCCTTTCAATATCACACCTGTACCAAGTGATTCTACTACAGTAGACATCCATAAATTTAGGTCTCATGGCAAGAGTAATTTCTTTCTGAACAAAAAGTGTCTGCATAAATCCATTTAAACATCTTTTGGTTCAGTATTGCTCTGTTAACTCAGTTTAAGCTCTTATCCAGAGGAATTTGCTGTTCTTAATTTGGTCCCACATAAGGATATAACATCAAGCTACTGTTAAAGTAAACTTTTCTGAGAAGATAAGTAGTCATAGAATATCAGCTTTTTGCTTACTTATTTTAGAGAGAAGCAAAGCCTGTAATTTTATAAGCAGCTTGTGCTGCTTTTTTTTTGTCAAAGATGGATTTCTCTCAGATGATTTAAAAAAGCCCCCACCATCCCCAAAAAACACTCTTCCCCCACCAAAAAAAAAAACTAAACAAACCAAAACCCCACAATTTTGATTTGTAGTTCAAGGAAGACCATGAGTGAGCTTTCTGACACTATTGTATTATGTTAAAATATGGTGTACCTTTAAGCTCTTTCAAAAGTATATGAAAATGTCATAATTTGCTTTCTCATAATTCTAAGCATATGTTACTCTCTCTAGTAAAGCATCCTTAGCCAGCTGTCCTCAAGGCTAAGGAGTATTTAAGAAGTAGTGGAAAATGGAAATCTCAGTTTACTGTTGATTTGACACCTGATTATAAATTTGAAGAAGTGTTGATTGGGTTTTTTAAGAGTTGTGTTTCAGCTATAAAGGTTTCAAGTATCTGAAGACATTTTCCTTCTGCAATCACTTCTGTTGTTCTCATGATTCTGCAGGAGTAGCAGAGCTGCAAACAAACCTGCGTTTTTAATCCTGAAGTAATTTGGACTAAACATTTGTTCAAAGGTCCTTTATAGAACTTAACTTTGTACGGGATTGCTTACATAGGATTTGATGAGACAATTGTGCCAGTATTTGTTAATAAATAAGCTCCTCAGATAATCCTCCACAGATGCTGATATGTGAAGATTATTTGTTTTTTAAGGCATGTCAGAATGTGGCAATACATTACAGTATGCACAGTGGAAGTTACTTAATAGTCAATAAAACCTTCCAACAGAAATAAATTCCACTCATGGGAATGGTGGTTTTGTGAAAGAGATGGGTTTTTTTTCCTCTCTGAACTTAATGAAACAACTGTGCTGTAAACCTGTTAAAATTGTTCTGAATTTGCCCTGTGGGTGACTTGGCTTTTTTTTTTTTTTTGTGGGCTTGCATTTTCTCTGAGCTAGGCAGTTGGATAATCCTGAAGTGACAATTTTCTCCATGTCTTTTGCTTGACAGATTAAGCATGACATTAAGACATTAACAGACTTAGCAAAACATTTACTGATCAAGAAGTTTTTGCACAGGAATCTTTCTCCTAAATGTGGTTTCATCATGATCTCCTTGTGTACTTTATCATGATCTTTAGCTTCTGTTTTTCTGTTGGTGAAGTTAGGGTTGAAATGGGGCAGGGCTCTGCTCCACTGATCTATGCTACAGAGTAGTATAACAACTACATTGTACTGAACATTACTCCTGTGTTTCAGAGCTTTCAGCCAACACTGCTGCCTTTGCTAAAAGTGCTGCCATGTTAGGTAACTCTGAGGACCACACTGCTCTATCTAGAGCTTTGTCTCAGCTTGCAGAGGTTGAGGAGAAGATAGATCAATTGCATCAAGAACAAGCTTTTGCTGATTTCTATGTGTTCTCAGAGCTGCTTGGTGATTACATTCGTCTGATTGCTGCAGTAAAAGTGAGTACTACTAGGAAAAATATTGATTTTGTCTTTGAAGTCACATTTCTCAACTTGAATCTACAAGTTGATAATGTAAAAGGGTCAATGAATGTGTGCATTTGCACATGTTATCACACAGTTAAGACAGTTACGTTTTTTGCCTGAAGTTCTAGCTGAGTAAAATGAATGCATTCATGATCAGCTATTCCAGTGATAAAAATAGTTGTGATTGAAACTGTGAATGGAGTAGTAAGGTCCAGAGAAAACGCAAATCTACTTTGAGCAGTACTGATTGTATACAGTATTTGGAGACACTGAACTATACTGTGTTTAAGCATACTGCACTGGCTTCTTTCAGATTATTGTTAGACTATGCTCATAAATTTTCAAGAACATAATTCAGCTGTATTTGGTAGATAGCCATTAGTTTTTGTAAATAAGAAAAAACTGCAATTTGTGGATCTGTATCTCATTAAAGAAAATTTCAATTTAGATGTAAGCTATGCTTCACAGCATAATTAGGTTTTGACATGGTAAGGGGTTCTGTGAATTCTTTACAGAAATATCCTTGAACTTGCCAGATTATTGGGAGTACATATTTTTCTTTTTACTTTATTTCTTTATTTTTTTTATATTTTAATTCTGCTACCATAGTCGATTGCTAACAAAAATGTGCTGCTGAATATGCATGTAATGCGTATGCATGAAAGTTTGCTAGAATCTGCATGTAGAGAATTGTCTGCATAATAGAGCACTTCGTAGTGGTTGTTTTGGTAGTATTTTGATGGAATGAGGCATATAAAGTGTTTTGGGGCACTAAAGTATCCGCTCTGAAAAGGGTTCTTAAATACTGTTATTTGTGGAAGGTATTGAGCTGTGCAAGCTTACTGTCAAATGAAATGACAGGAGACACACTAGGTTTTTCTGAGTGTACTTCACACAGAATGACAGAGAATTTGCTGAGCTGGAAGAGACCCACAGGGATCATAAGCCTAACTCCTAAGTAAATGGCCCATACAGGGTTGGAACCCGCAACCTTGGTGTTATTAGGACCATGCTCTAACCAGCTGAGCTAGTCTCCAGCTCTGTCCAGAATTTCCTTCTGGGAATCTAGATAGCTCTTACAATTCCAGTTGTTTAATAAATTTGTCTAATCTTATAGGGTGTGTTCGACCATCGAATGAAATGCTGGCAAAAGTGGCAAGATGCTCAGGTCACTTTACAAAAAAAACGTGAAGCTGAAGCAAAGCTCCAACTTGCCAACAAACCTGATAAATTGCAGCAAGCTAAAGATGAGATAAAAGAGGTAATGTTATCAAACATTATTTTGGAGGTCAGACATGCTGCATTAGCTCATTCATTCTGCATTAATGCTGCTTTATACCATTTTTATTTACAAGTCACTTACTTATTTGCATTTTCCATATTTACTGAAATTGTTAAAAAGAATTTATTTAAAGTACTAAATGTGTGCAATTGTTACTCATTGTAAGATCTGTAAGGCAGCTAATACTGTCTCTATGGAGTCTGGGAGATGGGAGGAGGGGAACACGTACAAGGTAATGCTTTTAACTTTTAACAGATCACTTGGATAGGCAGTGGAGCATCTCTGTTTCCAAAGTTAAGATGACTTGGCTAAGTCTAGCAAAGGCAACTAATAGAGGACTGTTCCCATGTTTTGCTTAATTGTGCAGCATATCTACCCATATATATATATATGCATGTATATATGGTGTAATTTCAGTAAAAATAAATCTAACATGTTGAAGTGTCATAATTTATACACTTTTTCTGTCATGCTTCACTAAGGAAATTGAGGAGGTAGGACAACTTAATTATTTAAAACTAATGTGTTCTAATTATGCTCCAGTACTCTCCATTAAATAACAGAAGAACATTATTGCAGATTTCAAGCTCTCTTACACGGTTGCTTTGTTTGGCTTCTTCGCTGCTCACTAACCACATGCTCCTTTGTTCTTTTTGCCCTTCAATATATTTCACATCCAGTAGTGAAGTTACTCATTAACTTGACTTTCTTTTTCTTAAAAAAGGCCTTTGCTTATTGAGAAAACTTAGTATCGCTCCTGTGTGACCACATTCTTGCTGGTTGCTTCTTTTGATGTTACCCATCCATTCACAATACATTTCCTGATTACTAGAAGTAGTAGGAAATAGCTATCCTTTCCCAGTCCCAATATTAAAATAATTAATTATAATTTTTATTAGGGACTTATTTTCCCTACTTTATTGGATGATTAGAGAAGGCTTTTAGTAAATCCTCTATTTAAATGTGTCAGTTGAAAGTTCTTGCTGATTGGAATGTGTTCAGAATTGCCGAATTCTGTAATAGTGGACCTTCTGGCAGAGAAATTGTGAAGTGGAAGCTTACACAGCTTGAGCATCATCCATAACACAGTTGGGTTTTTTATGGATAAAAGGGCAAAGAATAGTCCTAGAAACACCTTAATGAATGAGAAACTTTTCCTTGTCAGATACTATAGGATAGTATATCTGACTGTTATCCTGTGATAACTCACATAGAACCTGGCATTTGGGCATGATGAAACTGGAATGTTGTTGGATCCATTAGGCCTGTAGAGGCTTTCACAGAAATCTCAGGCACTTCTAATGTGGTAGGAAGGCATAGGTAGTCTTAATTTGCCTTTCCTTATCTGTGTTTTATATTATTTGAGTTATCTAATAACTCTTTAGGCTATTCTTCTGTGAAGGACAACCTATTATGACTTACTGCTTAATTATGTACATCTGAAAAGACGATAAGGGGACTCTGAGTAAATATAAACTAAAAGTATAAATACAGAGATGTTTATTGGAACGTGATTATGATTATGACATGTTTATGTCATATCCCAATAGTAATTTGACACCGCATCACCAAATGATTTTTTGTAAATAAGTAGCACCACTGGATTGCTAACAGGATTATGCTACAGTGACGCATGTTACTTCCCTGCTGCCTCTTTCTGAGGAAGATAAATGTTACTGAATATATTCCCATGACTCAGCTAATGTTGAGACGAACAGATACAATTGCATTTTAAATAACTGCTAGTGTGCATGTGTCTGCAGTGTAATACTCACAGTGTATCTACACAGATAGCTTAAACTTAACAATGTAATAGGTGTAAAAGCAGTTACAGGTTAATGTAGAAGACAATGATCTCTTATTGTCTAGCTGCATGTCTTTTCATAGAAACGGAGATGCAGCCTAGTGTCAGGTACTGTTACATGAATGCCATGCTCCCAACATGGCAAAATCCCATAAGAAATGTCTCTTCCTCTGAATTTTCATCTAGTGATCTTCTTACTTGCAATAACACTTCTATTCCTTCTTTCTATGAAAACAGCTTCCACTGAAAAAGAAGGCTTGTGCTTTGGCTTCGTAAAGCAATGTGTATTCTATTTGGAACAAAAATGTGACAGGGATAATTATATACTTGCTCATAGGCAAACATGAAGATTTAATCCTCTCTTCTGTAATCAGGAAAGTACAGGGAACTAACCTCTGAGACTGTTCCAGGCTGGATTGGACAGGTTTAGATTCTTTTTATATGATATTTGTAAGGGGAATAGAAAGTAAAGCTATCCATTTTCTTTTCTAAAGAATATTTTTTAACTGTTATTAAGTGTTTTTAATAGCCAAATTGAGATATTTTTACATTTTATCTACAGATAGCATTACTTAAAGATACTGTTGTTGTAACATCCTATTATGTAAATTTGAAATTATTGTAAGACTTTCTCTTCAGTAGGCAAAAAAAAAAATCAAGCGAAAAAATCAATCCTTTTAGCTCATAAGTGACTATCGATATGCTAAAGAAAGTTCAGATACTGGTAAACTGAATGAACAACACAAACTCTTACCTCTGCATATCTTTCCTTTGCCAGTGGGAGACAAAAGTTCAGCAAGGGGAAAAAGATTTTGAACAGATCTCCAAAACCATTCGCAAGGAAGTGGGAAGATTTGAGGCATGTATAATTTTGTCCAACTAAATAACAGTTTTACTTTAGAGAATATTCCATGTAAAATCTTTTAAGAGGTTAATATGCCATAATTTATTTATTAACAGAAGGAACGAGTGAAAGACTTTAAAACTGTTATTATCGAGTACTTAGAGTCATTAGTGCAAACACAACAGCAGGTAAGATAAATTTTAAGTTTTGTACAAGTTAATATTTAATATATTCCATATTAGATTATTTAGAAGAAGATGGGCTTTACATATAGCAATTTCCAAAACATAAAGAACTGCTAGTCTCTACTGTATTGGAGAATGACATGATGATCACATTTTCCCAGCTATTGCTATAATCCCTTTCACAGCTGTAATTCAGGGAAGCAAAGGAAGAGCTCCCTCAGAGATATGGGCAACCAAAGGGTCTTGTAATTTTCCAAAACCAAAGCAGTATTTCCACTTACAGGTTGGAATAAATTGTAATCAATATGCACTTACACTTACTGAAGAAACTTTGATACTTAAATGTTTTTGTTTGGTTTTTTTAATACATGAAATAATATTATTGAATATTATAAAACAATAGAACAGTTTCCACTGTCTCAGAAGTAGGCTTTGTTTCCAAAAAAGTGTCTGGATTCTTTCTTTTGTTCATTCCAGGAATATAACCCTCCAGCTTTTTTCAATTTAAAAAAAAAAAATTTGTCCTTAGAGGTAAGAATAGCAGACTGAGCTTTCATAAAAATTCTGTATAATTGTATTCTATAGCATTGTGCTCAACATAGCTATAGCTATAAGCAGATTTGTATATTTATTACTTGTGTTTTTTCCTGCACTATATAAAAACATGAATGAATAAGCACCTATGTTCTTACTTTGTCTGGTGGAAGCAAGTTTACCTCAAGAGGAGGTAGGTATGTGTTATGTTTTCCAGCATTTAGTACTTAATGAGTGATTTTTTTCCCTTCTCTTCAAGCTAATAAAATACTGGGAGGCATTCCTACCTGAAGCCAAAGCCATTGCCTAAAGGAAGAATATTCCAAATGACAAGACACTCTGGATATTTGTCCTGGATTAAACTAAATTCCACAGTGAAATCACTTTAAATCATCCAAATAAACCACTATATATTTTATGAATTAACATGTGGCTTTTTTTATATACCACAGCATTTTATTAACAAGCTGCATGTCCTGACCGTCTTTGAAATGGACTGTGGCATGATGTTCTGCAATACATTGCTGAATTGAACACTATTGTGTCTTAATACTTGCACTAAAGTGTGCACTGCAAGGCCAGAAAGCTGATATTTTTGTTCTTTACAATACAATGTTCTGTAGTATGTTTACCTGATCTTTATGAAACAAATTTAATTGCATTGATTAATGTTCACTTAAACATTCCTGTACAAAATCATGTTTTTGTGATTACAATAATAAAGGGGGATATACCTTGTGAAACATTAAACACTCTGTTTTTTTGTCTGGATACTTACTGTTCAGAACAAACTGAAATTATACCCAAGAAAAAACATTTAGTAAAGAGTGCTGGAGAAGGTATTAAAGATCCACAAATAAGTATTTGTGGTAAACTATTCTGTTTTTAATTCCGAGTCTCTTCATTACAGGTTTTCTTTTTACATGAATTTGTCACTGCCTTGGCAACCTGTAATGCATTAATAATCATTGGGACTGATGCTTGGGCAGCAGACAGACATAAAGTGAAATCTACAAGTGTTTACAAAGCTTCTGCAGAGTTAAAATCACCTGTATGGTCAAATGCTAGTGGACCTGATAAATTTCATCAGTTGTCTTCTGTGGCCTCAGGATACAAAAAGAAATAGAATTTGCAGTAATTCTGGGAATCAGGGAGGAAGAAAAGTAGGTAATTCACAGAGTGCATGTTAATTGTAAGAACTAGCATTCTACTTGGATTTTCTCGAGTAGAAGATACATTTACAGGGACTCGTTATCCCTTCTGCACGAAATCAGAGCACCTAAACATTTTGGTAGGTTGTACTGTCCTGTCATTTTAAGGATATACTGAGCTTGTTAGTGCCATGTACTAGGATTAATGTAACCAATTGTAGGCAAATCATAATCATATAAATACAGGAGAAGCTGTTCCAAGCTGTTCCTTTCAGCTAATCATACGACTGCAGGAAGGGCCCATGAATTTGTGCTATTTGTGGTCAAGTGAAAAAAAAGAACACAATACCATTTTTGAACAGATGGAAACCCAAAGTTATTTAGAAGATCATACACTTTTTACAGCATTATTAGTGTAAACTTCACAGATTAGTGTCTTGTGTTGTTTCTCTGTCTGGTTCTGTTGACTCAGCATTTCTGTGAGTCTTCAAGGGGAAAAAACCAAACCAAACAAACAATAAAAACCACCACCACCAAAACCACCAAAAAAACCTTACCAAGTCTTTATCAGGCATCTTTTTAAATGGTCAAATGCTAAAACCTTAAGCTTGTAATATCTTATGCATCAGTGTTTGTTCAGTCATTTATCTTGTACCTGCTTTTTGAAAAGCTCAAGTGTGCAATACATTTATGATGAAGAAACTGATGTAGGCATAACGCTCTGTTAATGTTATGATGTACTTGACTGTGGCTTGATTTCTAATAAATTGGACAATGGGTCGAACAGCTCAATATTATACAGTTTGTTCCACTGAGAATGGAAAGGGTATTTCCACAACTAAAGACTTAATTTGGGCATGCAGAGCTCAGAATCTGCAAGCATATCCTTTCATGATCTTTTTTATGTGTTTATCCAGCTTTCTTAGCTCATGATCTTTTTTCTGCTTTTATCAGGATTAGAATTTAGTTGAATTATGGATCAGATTTCTTCTCTCTCTGATGACAGAATACAAAAGTGCTTTCATATTACTTTCATATTAGTCTCCTAGCAAGGATTAGTGTGACTGTGTGTACTAGACAACTGAAAACAAGAATGGGTTGTGTAGGTTCTTCTCTTAAAACCCAAAGCCTGTTGGGGAACAGAAGGATAATGGCATTTCTGGAGTTCAGTGTCAGAGAGCTCATACAAAAAATTGTAGGGTTTTTTTTGGCATCACAAGGTTAACTTGAATAGAAGATCCAGATCAGCTGTCACATTTGGCTAGCATAAAACTGCGGTTGTTTCAGGAATCTGTTAATTTATTTTGTGTATCTTCCCACTCATTATAAAGATTGAAGGTTTGCTTATTGTCTTTCCTAGTACAGATAACACCTAGCATTAGCAGATGTTTCTAAACCCAGGTAAATGGAGGTGTCACTGAACTATTTCCTCTGGCATATTATGCTAAATTTAAGTGTTTCCTTGAAACTACAAGCGATGTACCACAGAACAACCTCGAGCATGAACAAAATGAATGTTTGCAAAATCATGAACTGCGCTTGAAATACTGAATAAAAGACAATGTGCTACTGAAGTATAGTATACTTTTTAGGTTAAAATAGTTTGTGGATGTTTCAACAACTTAAAATGATCCCCATTCTTCTATTCATTATGTCAGTGGCCCTTTTGAATTAAGAATATATGACGTGAAGTGGCTCAAATTGAAGACATTGTTACTTCTTTCTTAAACTGGTGTTCAGTTTACAATAAGTCTCTGATTCTTTAGTCACTATGCCTTTTAAAACAGAATATTCTGCTTCCCTATCCAGTATTCCTTTGTCTAACTCTCGTAAGTTATTTTCCCTCTGAAAGCCTCATATGGGAGTTTGTTTCAGCATCTGTGGAGCTCATGCCCCAAATATGTCAGTTTCTTTCAAATTGTGGAGATGAGTTGCTGGCTAGTATAGCCTGTGCATTTAAGTAAACAGTCAACATCCACTAAAATTATGTGTATAGTGAAATTACTGTCTTAAAGAAAAAAATTAGTAACAAAAAAACCCTTATATTTTCTTCTCTTCTTCCACTTTAGAGTAGAACATGCTGTGGAATAATTTTAATCTGTGGCAAAATATGAGTCCACTACAATCATGTAAGACAAAAGTACAGGATTGTAACAGGTGAGGAACTGAAGTTTAAGGTTGTTCAGGATGTTACTTTTTACCTGCTAAGATGATTCTACTTTTTTTTTTAGAATTCTTTCTTCCATAGTTAAATCGAGGGTAAACTTGTTAATAATTTTTTTACTTCACTAGTAAACACTGCTTTTTCTTTCTTTTTTTTTTTTCCCCCAGATCAGTGGGGAAGTGACCAACATAGGGAAGGGATATAATTCCAAATCTTTTTTCTGGCATTAGGAAAATCTATCATTAAGAAAGAGCATCTCCAAAATGTACACAAAGCAACTTAGGCAGAATCCTTCTACCAGAATATTCATATGAAAACTAAAGTAAAAGAAATATGCAATGAAAATGGAAGGGCAGGAATAAACCACGCATCTGTGGTTGACTTTGGCGAGTTTACTTAAAACCAGTCTTACTGGTTGCAACTGAAAAATCGACAAACTTAGGTTGTGATCTAATTAAGGACTGTCTCTTTTTTTATTCTGGCCTCTTGTTTTGATGTGTATTTTACTTATCACTTCTGCTATATTTTTTTCAAAATCTTTATTCGCGTAGCCAAGCCATGATGATGATGATCTGCTATCTTTTTTTATGGATTTCTTTGCTTCTATTCTGGAAACTAGCCATTTAGAAAGTCCTCGAATCATAAGAATTAGTGGAAACTGATCTTTCAGAATTGCCTATATTCATTCTTTTTTCTCTCCTGTGAACCATTCTAACATGATGAATGTGAAGTCCTCCATCTCTGTCTGTATGAGGAATTACATTGCGACTACTCTGGAAAAAAAGAAACACAGAAGTGGCCAACAAAGGGAGTGATTGTTGATTCATAGATTCATTTCTGTAATCATGGAAGGTTAAGGTATAATCTGATGACAGGTAACAGTTAACAACTGGAGGGAGTATATTATTAATTTATTTTACATTCTGGCTCAAGTTAATTTAAGAATATAATCCAAGATACTGGATGCCTGTCACGACACCCAGCACTGGAGACCAACACCTACATTTTTAAGATGAGGCTGGATGTGGCACTGAGTGCCATGATCTAGGAATCACAGTGGTAGTGAATGAAGGGTTGGATCTGATGATCTCAGAGGTCTCTTCCAGCCCAGTTAGTTCTATGATTTTATGATTTCCTATAGTCCTTTAGGAAGCCTGCTCAACAGATGAATTTGAATACAGTTTGTGTCACTGTTACCAGTACAGCTCAACCCTTTTGCAGTTTTGCTTTTAAGATTACTAACATGGTTTTAATACACCGGTTCAAGTCAAGCTACATTTAAAATACATTCTCCTTGCTTTGTTGTTTGTGGGAAGCATTCTGTCATTTGTGCAGTTAGCTTTCAAAGACACAACTCTTGGATGGTTTTGAACACATTTTGATAGCATGTTATGGACTAATGTTTCTTAAATTTTTGATCCTCGATGTGTTAGACAGACAATCCTTTTTTTTTTTTTTTGATGTAACTTTAAAGATTAGCCAACTAATGATGATTTATTGTGCAAATTAAGTATTTAACATTCCAAAACATATTGACTTATTCAGCTCACTATGTAATCTTCCTTGTTCCTCTTGGCTGATGCACAGTCAAAAGTTCCATTATCTTGTATTGAATTTGAAACCAGATTAATGTCTAAAACATTTCTTTGTTAATATGATATTAGGGAGAAAAGTAGCTTTTTGCCATTATTGCTTATTAGATTGCAAACAACCACAAACAGTTCTCCTATGAAATTCTTCTATTGGCTTCTCATCAGCATAAATGCATTATGGCACAAATGGCGTCATTAGAGTTGCCATCTGTTTTGCAGTAGGGGAAGAACAGAAACTAAGCCTAAAGACTGGATTCTTAGCCAGAAAGTAACAGTAATGGTAGCATGATAATTATTCTCTGGCATGCCCACATCTCCCAGGCTGATAGGACTATCATTGTATTGCTAGTCTTTCCTTGGGATTACCATAGTGTGTTAATCAGAGGGTGCTTTGAGTGAGAATGGGATTTTTTGTCCACGCCTTTCTGTCCAAGGACACACGGGGCCTGGAAACACTGCTCTTCCCACCTCTGCCACAAAGCAGTGTTCGGACTGTCCTGCTTGCCATCAGCAGTTGAGGACGCTGGCATAGGAGCAGCGATGTGCAGAAACAGGTGCCCAAGGACCATCTGGCTTTGATTACAGCAATTTTTTTATTATTTTTGTTTGCTACTTTGCTTTAGATTAACAAAGTGAACTCATGTCAGTTTGCTTTAATCCTCTTGGTTTTATTCACACAATGTCTATTTTGTATTGAATTCTTAAGGTCACAGGTGTTTGCTTAGAGCAAAATATAATTAAATTTACCTGCCAGTAAAATAAAGAGAAATAGAGAGAAAATGAACTTTTAATGTTCCCTACTCAGCGTCACTAATCTAGAAGGAAGCAAGTTAGTTTTCAAAAGAGATTTCAAAAAGCCGATAGTGTAACCACAGACATCACATAGTTTGTTTTCTGTCCTTTTTTGAGGTATATTATTATACTTGACTTTGCTTATGCAAAATCAAACCCTCTATGCACATGAATTTATAATGGTAGCTGCTCTGTAGAAGTTCAGTAAGAGATGGTGATGTTGCCCATCTCAACCTGTTTAGTGTCTTTTGACTTGCCAGCATTCATAAAACCTTACAAGGTGAGTTTTAAGATATGGCTATCTAATACAGCTGCAGTTTGTTGTCATTTTGCAGTGTTCCCAAATGGTTTAAAGTTTGAGGTTAGCAGATTTATGTAAGGTGGGAGTGTTTGCCCATGCAACAATATCCCCTACTAAATGGACCTGGTATTCCACCTTCTGTTTCTGCTCCATTGCTCTTTAAGCCATCAAAACAGGTGCTTATGTTGGAGAGTGAGAAGTATTATTTAATTTCTCAAATGGCTAGAAATCATCTGCATATCTCTGAAATAGTTTGGTTTGCTCTGCTAAATAACAAAGTTAAGAGGCGGCTTTTCAGGAACAGACACAACATGGGTAACTTTCCACAGCGCTATCTTCTCCCCCCTCCGCACCTTGTTTTCGTGTCTGTTTACAACAGCCATTATGAAAAGTGCTGTATTTGTTTGTTGACCAACCTGGTCACGCCAGAATCCTGTGCTGCTATTCAGCAGGACCTCCTTAGGCTGGAGAGGAACTTAAGGTAAGTTAAATAAAGACAAGTGTATGGTCCTGCAGCTGGGAATGAATAACCCCAAGTCCCTGCACAGGTTAAGCAATGCCCTACTAGAGAGCAGCTCTGCAGAAGAGGACCTAGGAGTTGACCATGGGCTGGCATTGTGGCCTTGCAGCCAGAAGGGCCAGTGGTATCCTGGAAGAGTGTGGCTAGCAGGTTGAGGGGGGTGATCTTCCCCCTCTATTCCACCCTGGTGAGATCATGTTTGGAGTACTGTGTCCAGTTCTGGGCTCCTCAGAGCAAGGAAAGACAAGGTGGTATTGGAGAGGGTTCAGTGGGGGATCACAAAGATGGTTAGGGGTCTAGAATATTTCCCTTATGAGGAAAGACTGCGAGAGCTGGGCCTGTTTATCTGGAGAAAGGACTGAGAAGGGATCTCATTAATACATACAAATATCTCCAAGGCAGGTGCCAAGAGGATGGTGCCAGACTCTTTTTAGTGCTGCCGAGTGACAGGACAAGGACCAATGACCGTAACCTGAAACACAAGAAGTTCCACCTCAACACAGGGAAGAACTTCTTTACATTGAGGTTGGCACAGCACTGGACTAAGATGCCCAGGGAGATCGTGGAGTTTCCCCCTATGGAGACATACAAAACCCACTGAACACGTTCCTGTGTCAGCTGTTCTAGGTGGCCCTGCCGTGGCAAGGGTGTTGGACCTCATGATCCCCAGAGATGTGTTCCAACCCTAAATATTCTGTGACTGTGGTTTGAGCTGCGGTGCGAATTTAGGACGGGACAAATTCATGCCTCTGGGAGTTAATTTTTTTTCCCTTCATTTTTCTGTGCTCCGACGTAACGCTGCAGGTCTGGATGTGCCGAAAGCCAATGTTCTCACACACATTTTTTAAAACCCTTTCTTCCCGAGGATCGCGCGCCGTTCCCGCTGCTCCCGGCGCGCTGGGGAACCCCGGGGCGGGGCCAGACCGTGGGCCCGCCCTCGTCACGTGCTGGGCGTCACGTGAGCGCGCGCCGATGGCGGCGGCGCGCTGAGGGCACCGGCATGGAGGTGTTCATCCCGTCCTTCCGATACGAGGAGAGCGAGCTGGAGCGCGGATACACGGTGAGGTGCGCCGGGGCGGGGCACCCCCCGCGCCTTGGGACGGCCAGGTGGCGGCGGCGAGCGAGGGCTGCCCCGGGGGGCCGGGCGTCGAGGGGCCGCCCTGCTCATT
>VYXB01007512.1:416382-429567 GCA_013397135.1 Pachyramphus minor
CCATCCCTGCTTAGCCCAGCCTTGGCCATCCCATCCCATCCCATCCCATCCCATCCCATCCCATCCCATCCCATCCCATCCCATCCCATCCCATCCCTGCCCTGCCCTGCCCTGCCCTGCCCTACTCTTGCACAGGAGGGTGCTCTCAGCGGGCCACACACCTGCTGTCCCAGGGGAGCTCTGTGCTGCAGGGCGCTGGCTGGTGTAGTGTGAGAGGGGAGAGGCAGCTGCTCCCTGCTGAGAAGAACATGTGCTGGGTCCAGGTCTGGGCTCCCCACAAAAGAAGTTGTAGTGAGCCCAGTGCAGGGCCAAACGTGATGAAGGGACTGGATCTCTTGCATGAGAGAAGGCTCAGAGAGCTGGGGTGCCCCACAAATGAGATGGAACAGGGACTTTTCATCAACATGTACAAATGATCTCAACAAAGAGAATGAGGGGCAAGACTCTTCTTGTTGATGCCTGGTGACGTACACGTGGTAGCGGGCAAAGATCAGATACAGGGAACACCATCTAAACGTAAGACAAGACTGGTTTGTTACCATGAGGGTGGTCAAGCATAGGTTTCCCAGAGGACTGTGAAGTCTCCACCCTTGCAGGTTCTTTAAACCTGCCTGGACATTGTCCTGGGCAGTCTGCTGTATAGCTGATCCTTCCTGAGCAGGCAAATTAGTCTGCACAGTTTTTAGAGGTCCTTTTTTTTCCCAGTGGTTTTCTCATTCCACAAAACTGCTGGACTGTAACACTACCACGTGTTGCTGGGTAGAGACAGGGGAGGCTGTGGACCAAAAGCCAAGGGATTTGACTGAATGTGGATATTCAAGGCTAGCTTCTTCTATTAAATGTATTAATTCAGTAGTTTGGAGCTGCTAAGGAATACCAAGAAAAAAATCAAATCCAGGTGAATTGCTAGAAGATTGATCCACGTAGGCATAGTTCCATGAAACAAGTGCATCTGCCTGATTCTTAATGTTGTAGATTATTTTGTCCTCACTACTGGCAAGTTTGCAAGCCTTGTAAACCACTTTAAAGACATTAATGTGGGAGCATAACTGCATTAAGATTTCTGTCTCTTAGGTGAACTTCAATGTAAGTGGTTCCTGGCAATATATCTGTTGATTCTGGGGAATGAAACTGGCTTTAAAACATTTTGCTGAGTCTGGTTACAGTAGCACAGACTAATCCAAATATGTTCTAGTTGAGCAGGTTAGTTGGAAGTGACAGAGTGATTTCTAAGATGCACATATTACACAAATAGGATTTTTCATAGCAGTGTTTATTTTTAGTATTTGTTTTTAGTGTGTTTTTTATTTAATTGTGATTCTGTCAGTGAATCCAGCTATCTAGAGGGTTTAATTTTTTAGAAGTTCATAAATGTTACGTTGCCTAATCTTCAAAGAAATCAGAAATGAAACTGTATCTTTTCTAGAAGTCTTTCAAGAAAATGATCTTGAGAGCGAAAATTTTTGATTACAACACTGATTGTACAGCACTTTTCCTCTCAGGTCATGCTCTGTTGATGAGTCAAACTCACGGATCTGAAACTTGCTCAGCAGATTTTGGTAGTTGTTCCTGCCTGATCCTTTTGTCTTTTCAGTCAGATGAGAGGGTCCTATACTATATCCCATACAAAAATGATCGTACTGTGTGCTGACCATGAAAATGTACTGGAAGTGGTAGCTGAAGTTCATCTGGGCCAGGCATGGTTGTGGGATATAACAGAAAACTGTTATGATAATAACACTGTATTTCCTTTATGTTTTAAAGAGCTTATGAGCTATGCGTGAGGAAAGCTTGTGCCAATGTAATCGTCAATTTGTTATATTATTAAATAATTTGCATAACTATTGTTCCAAGTACAGAAATTCAAATGAGTACACTATATGCCCTCCTTCCAGCAAAACTAAGGCTAATGAAAGCTAGTATATTGCTCTGTACTAGCTAGGAAGATACTGTGTAGATGGATATATTTTCATACATATTTACCATAGAAATTATTTTGCTTTGACGAACAAGGTGGTTTTACTTGGATGGTTGGAGCTTGTGGATGTTTCTGTGTCTGATACCACATCAGCTATCATTCTTGTGGGGGTTAACAGCCAGGAGGGGTATAGATACCACTATAAAACTTGGGGATTGCAGGGTGATGAAGCCCTGTGTGATTAAGCAGATGTTTCACCAGTTCTATGTTATCTAAGTCTGATGAATTAGAAAGTTAAGTGGAGTAAGTCCTACTGTGAAGTATTATCTTTTTGAAATGTAACCCTCAATTAAAGGGGATGGGTGCAGTATATCTGAGTAAAGTATGGTATTTTTCTATTAAATTATATAGGCAATTCAATTTTAGTTTGCTTCATCAGCCTTATGTATAGTATTACCTTTTAAAACAGTTTGGTGATAAAAATCAAAGAAAGCGTACTGTTCCCAATGACCACAACTGGCAAACTGGTAACAATGGAGAAGAAAAGGCTGAGCTATTTAAGATCTTTTTTTGCCTCGTTCTTCACTTGCAGTCCCTTTTCCCTCACTTCTCAAGTAAATGGACTGCAAGACAGGGACTGGGGGAGCAAAGTGCTTCCCACTGTAAGAGATCAGGTTCTTGAGGAACCTGAACATATCTAAGTCTGTTGGAGATGACAAGATACATTCCAGAGTACTGAGGGAATTGGTTTATATAGTTACCAACCACTTTTCATGAGATTTGAAAAAGCACGACAGTCAGGTGAAGTCCCAGGTGAATAGAAAACAGGAAACATTGTAGCCATCTTTAAAAAGGGTAGGAAAGAGAACCCTTGGAACTACCAACCTATGTGCCTGGGAAGTTCATGGAACAGATACCCCTAGAAGCTCTGCTAAGGCACATGTAGGACAGGGGGGTGATTTGGGACAGCCAGCATGGCTTCGTCAAGGTCAAGTCCTGCCTGACCAACCCAGCGGCCTTCTATGGTGGAGTAGTTACATCAGTGGGCAAGAGAAGCTCTACATTTATCCGGACTTCTCTGAAGGCTTTGGCACAGTCCCTCACAACATCCTTCTCTCTAAATTGGAGAGAGATGGATTTTATGGCTGGACTGTTAGATGGATAAAGAATTGGTTGGACAGTCACATCCAGAGGGCAGTGGTCAGTGGCTCAGAGTCCTGATGAATATCAGTGACAAGTGGTGCCCTCAGTGGTCAGCCCTGTATTGGGTCCAGTGTTATTTAATGTCTTCATTAATGACATAGACAGAGGGATCAAGTGCACACTCAGCAGATTTGCAGATGACACCAAGCTGGGTGGTGCTGTTGAAGACACCTGAATGGCAGGATGCCATCCAGAGGGACCTGGACAAGCTTGAGAAGTGGATCTGTGGGATCCTCATGAGGTTCAAAAAGGCCAAGTGCACCTGTTTTGGGGCAACACCTGGTATCTGTAGAGGCTGGGGGATGTAGGAATCTAGAGTAACCCACAGAGAAGGACTGGGCTGTGCTGGTGAATGAGAGGCTGGACATCAGCCAGCAATGTACACTCAGCCCAGAAAGCCAACTGTGTCCTGGGGTGCATCAAAAGCAGTATGGCCAGCAGGACAGTGGAGGGGATTCTGTCCCTCTTCTCTGCTTTTGTGAGGTCCCACCTGGAAGGGGTCTGCTGCATCCATCTCTGAGGTCCTCAACACGGGAAGACAGGGACTGTTGGAGTGAGTACAGAGAAGGGCCACAAAAATGAATCAAAGGGATGGAGCACCTCTGCTATGAGGAAAGGCTGAGAGCGTTGCCGTGTCCAGCCCAGACCGGAGAGGGCTGACGGAGACATTTTTGCAGTCCTTCAGTATATATATAACCCTGGAAGTATTCAAGATCAGGTTGGACAGGGCTCTGAGCAACCTGATCTAGATGATATCCCTGCTTATTGCAGGGGTAGTGGATTAGATGACCTTTAAAATTCCCTTCTGACCCAAACTATTGTATGATTCTGTGATCACTGGAGGACTACTTTATGCAGTCGATCTTTTTACTGTTCTCTTTCCCACAAGTGCTGTCTTGATCAAAATTAAAATGTTTTCTTGGAATAGCTGAAACAAGGAACTATCAGAGATTATGCAATTAGTAGCAGAAAAGGATGATGGAACTTGGGGCATATCGAAGATTGCTAGCATGCTGTCTGCCTTTCAGCCAGAAAGCTTTCTGGTTTCTTACCTTTAGCAGAGCATAATCCGGTTCCCCTGGATTCAGGCTACCACTGTATGTTCTTACTCCCTAGAAAGAAAAGACACAAAAGGAATGTTTGTCTTTTTCTTTAAAGAAATTCATTACCAAGTTACTGCTCTGTTTTCAGCTTTACCCTGAAACCTGTTTTTTCAGATAAAATAATCTCCCTGATATTGTTAGGCTGCACTGGGAAAGTGGAATGGGCAGGGAGACCCATCAGTTCTGGGGAGAGGGCAGAAATGACTTGCCGTAGAAAGGGGAAATTTCTCCCTATCTTCAGACTGAAAACTACAGTGAAATTAAGAAGTAGAGTGGAGTCTTGACCAGGGAAATAAAAGAATACAAAAAAAAACTTAGGGAAAAGTCTTATTAGATAACACTTGAGGTTGGGTTCTGTCAACAAAGTAGATGGGAAACACAGTTCTTTCAAAAGTCTTTGTTTCAGGAGCTTAGTTTTAGTAAAGCACTATTCCTCTCATACAAGATCTTGAAAGTCTTTTTCCTCCACTGCCCCCTACCCCCCCTCAGAGAAAAACTGCCAAAGAAATCCAAAACGCTGGAGTGAACTTGCAATTTTTCCAGTTCTGTTTGGACTATATATAAAATGATGAAACACAGAATAAGGAAAATGTCTGTTTTCCTCATGGACAATTAAATTTCATGGCCAGTTTAAATTGATGACACTAGGTTCTAAGCTATTGAGCCTGTGCTGATAAATGCAACAGTTGTTCATAATTTGGCAGTGAATGACCTTTAAATGTAGACGGTTACTAAGGATGTCCCTGGAGAACAATTCAACTTCGAAATGACACCCACGTGTTCTTGTTATCATTTAAATATGCTCCCTTTGTCAATAACAGAATAATAAAGACTAGTTAGATTTCTAATGTTGATTCAGATCCCAGGAAACTTACTGAATAAATTAGTGTACATTTGATTTATATTGACCAAAAAAATTTTACAGTGGTATATTGCAGGTCAAGGTGACATACATTTAAATGTGTTGTAGAGCAGAGGGCATACTTGACAGACAGGAGTGCTTATGGTGTTTTTAATTAACACTTCCAATACTACTCCCCAAATTTTCCTGGAGTTGCAAATGTTGTGGAAGTAAGGTGTGACATGTAAGGTCCTAAACTACTTGGGTTTTTTAAAAGTCTATTGACTTTACCTCCATAGAAGCTATTTAATTACTAGGTTATACTCTTCTTTATGGAAGTATTAAAAGCACAGAGACTTAAAGTTTGATATAATTTATGTATTTCAGCATTCTGTTAAAGTAAATGTACATAGGGCCAAAAAAAGGAGGTTTTTACTTGTTCTTCCATATGAAGCCTAAGTAAGCCACAATAGCAAGTTATAAAGGGGGAATATTTGTAAGTATTGTAGTTACAAAGCATGAAGGGAGTAATTATGACTTTATATGAAAACACTTTGAAGAATCGCTATTCTAACCCATTCACTGAGTGTCTGGACTGCGTAAACTTGGTAGTTTTAAAAAATCTGAACAAGCTTTGAGTGCCTTGAGCATGAAATCTGCTAGTGTGAAGACTGCTTGCTTACCAGTCTGCTTGTACAAGCTCACCATGTGTTAACCTTGTCTCACAAGTCCTGTTGAAATCAGTGACACACCAGTCACTCCAGGTTCAAGGAAGTTAAACAGAAGTATTAGATCTGTTAGATCTAATTAGATTATTTTACAGTCTTAGTGTATTCACAGAGGATTTTGAAATGTCCTGGTTACTCCACAAGGGAGCCAGAGTAGGTCTGTACAGATGTGTTTCTCTCCTACAGGGATGATGAAGACGATAATTTGACAGATTCTGTAATGTCAGATTTTGATAATTTTTTTTGGGTTTTTTGCAGTTCCAGTGAAGGAGCATAGATTAGTGGAGGGAATAGACCTGATAATTTTTTTTTTTTTTTGTAACTTTTGCATTTGTCAGCAGTGATTATTAGATTTCTTTCCTCCAGTAAGCTTTCCTGTTGACAGAATTCATCAGTGCTGTGAAATCGCCACTTTGTATGCAGCGGGAACTTGAAGTGTATAAAGTAAGACACAAAGAATTTCGCAATGCGCAGCTAAGGCAGAAACTAGAAAAAGGTAAAACCAAAGAGAAAACTGACTGAATGTGTGCATAGCAATCAGTTAAAGCTGTTTCCTCTCTTGTGTGTTTAATCTGCTTCAGAGTGCGTGTGGGTTTGACAGAGACATACAGCTTCAGTGCTCTCTAATTGTTGTGCAGTTGCTCAAAGGCCCACATAAGATTTTTCTGAGCAGGAAATCCCTTTTGCTGTATTCCTGAGATGAGGGTTGGCAGTTGGATATAGGAACAGCAGTGTGATCACCTATATCAGTTTTTGCTCTGGAAGACCAAAGGTTGACGCACTCTATCAGTAAACCACAATTGCAAAGCATCCATTGTCCATTTCTTTCTCAAGATCTACTGATTTGCAGTTTTGATGAGGAAGTTACATTTTCAAAAAGATTGAGATTATGGGGCATTCAAACATGCATTACAATAGAGATATTTGAATTCCATTGTATTTGTGAGAGGTATTGGTGACAAAATTTTGTTAATAATACAGTGCCATCAGTGGAATTATTTCATCAGAAGATCCGTGCTTGACTGCTCCTGGTGATGTTTTTTACCCATAGAGCATCAAGTGATAATTGTAAAATCTTGTTAACAAAGACAGTGTTAAACCTATGTACATTGTTTACTTGCCAGGAGTAAGAACACACCGGGCTTTAAAATGCAACATGAGGGGAAATGTAAGAGATCTCTTCCTTTCTTATTAGTGCAGCACACATTTTAATTGGTCTTTGAATTTTTTAATGTCTGATGAATTAATTCAAGGTTTAATTGGTAATTAGTCCCCACTGTTATAGCGTTTATCTTGGAATTTCCATATGTGATACCTAATAGATACTTGTGTGGCAGAGTGCTCGGTGGTAGAACTTTGGTGCTGCGTTTGGGTACGGTAGAAACACTTCAGGTAGTGTGCTAGTGGAGGCTTTCCAGCTACCATTTTCTTTATACACTTATTGTAAGCAACCATTATTTTTCCTCTTTATGGGAATTATATGAGGACTTGTATCAACTTTTCATTTTCAGTTTTCTCTAAGCTTGAACTTTCTGTGGCTTGAGGAAGACTGAAATAGGACTGTAGAGCATTCTGGAAGGGGATTTTGATGACAAAACAGAAGTGTTGTCATTCCCTTTGAAAGTGGCATTGTATTTTTAATGGGAAATGAAAGGAGAAGTGTATGTAGTCTGTTAGGAAACTTATTTATTCTTAGATGTCCTGATGATAAAGGTCTTGCAGCTAGAACACAGCTATTCTCTTTCTGTGAACAGTCTTTTTTTTAATATTATTTCAACCTGTATATTGTGTTATAAATATTTCACATTCTGTAAAGCAATAAATGTTGTAGGGTTGGACTTTTTGTAAATGAAGTATTTGAGGCAAAACAGTAAGGTTTGGATACTTTTAGGCATTGAAATGAGAGAGAAAGAGCATACCATAAGAAAGAAGCATCATCTTCATGCCAGGTTCGACACAATTATTTCCTCTCATTCCTCCTCTGTCGGTGCAGTGAGAGCTCCACCTCCTGTTCAAAAAAACCTTCAGTTTTAAGAGCATATAAATAGGAAATCTGAGAAGATGATTTTGGATGTTGAATTTGCCCTCAGTGTAGTTACAATTTAGTAATTTGTAAGAAGTGACAGCCAAGCCTCCACTGGAACTTACATCTACTGTTTTATGTATTTGTATGTCTCAGGGTTTTTGGGTCCCAGTTAAGATCAGGGCGTCTACATGACAGTTATGAAATAGTGTACATGGTACACAGAGTTTCAAAAATCACTCTTGAAGGAAGTTGCCTACACTTGATAATAGCTGTTTGCCTGATGACATGCTGTGGAAAGGTATTGTCTATCCAAAATGATATTACTACTCTTTGAGTACTTAATTCTTTAACAGAATGAAAACAGTATAAAACTTCTGTGAAACTTTTCTCTCCCACTAGATTACCTTGAAAAGGGTTTAATAAGAATTACTGATGTTCATTATTTTATTTTTTATATTCCTTGTCTCTCCTGTAATTGATTCACTTTTAAAAAACGAATTCCCTTTTTATACCAGCGTAGAAGGTATTCAAGTGCTGCAGTATCTCCAAATTGGAAAATAATGAAATCTAAAGCTTTCCTTATAATCTTTTACATGAGGACGAACAAAGAATCTTGATTAGGTAGTGAAACAATCAGTTGTTCAGCAGCAAGTCTGTATTGATTACAATGAATGGTTTTTATGAAAAGGGACCATATGTGTTGAGGAATACATACTTCAGCCAGCTGTCTCTACTTCTGGTTTTGCTCAGGACTCCCTTTCTTTCTGTATAGATTCCCTTCTGTACCCTTTACAGGATGATCAAGTTCTTTCCAAGAATAGGACTCCCTGATCATGTGTCTTCCTTGCAGTTGAGCTGTGATGGTAATTTCAGTCTGACTTTCTTGTTCCTTTAAGGATGTGGGGGAAAAAAAGGAACATGTCTTCAGTTTAGTAATAAATTAATGGACCACTACATTTATAATAATGTCAGAGAATGTTAGAAAAATATTTGCTTTGCTTTAATTTTGTGAAGAAATGGATATTCAGGAAAAAAATTCAGACAACTTTGGAGTTGAAAGTTATGCCATTATAGAATCAGAAAGCATATTAGCCTATTATTTTTCTGATTTGTTCCAAATTATAAGAAAAATTATTTCCTGTGCTGACATACTCACTACAAAACACTCCATTCTCATAAAGGAGTTTGAGAACGTTTAAAAGCTGGTTTCTAATTAGAGATTCATTCTCCTGCTGAAAGCTAAAGACCTGACATCGTGTTTTATTTTGCAGCTGGGGAGCATAAAAAGTCAGTGAATACTGAAAACGTCTATTATTGGTGTTGAATAGAAAATGCCTTTTGTAGAGCAAATGTGAATGTACTTGTGTGATTGGTAGCAATACAGTAGTTGCTCTTAGATTAGAGAGAGATTAGAAAGTTCAAGTAGATTCTGAAGTACAGCTCAGGTTTTTTGGCATTTCTGGGAGGGGGTTTTGGCCTTTTTTTTTTAATAAAATTTTTCCTTTCTATATTTGTCCTCTATATCAAAATCTGTTCTTTTGATAGTTTTGGTTTTACCTTCCCTTTTCAGAATGTTTTGATATCAGACAGATTTTGCAATAAATTCTTAGTGCCATTTGGGAAGAGGGAAAGAATAATTTTTTGTCTACATGCATTTAGTCTTCATGTTTGAATTTTTCCTTTCCTGGTTTGTATCTAATTGCAGCTTTAGAAGACCTCTAAACACAGTTTTAAGGCTGAAAAAAGACCTGGTACCATCTGGTTTGTAGTATGGAACTCTAAATTTAAAAGATTGATTTTTGCCTAACCAGTGAGAGAAAAAAGGAAATTTCTTCTGATAGAAATTGTTCTGTAAACTAAGAAAAGATGACTAGAAGTTAGTTCCTTAAACGATAAAAACCACTGGTTTTTTTGGGGGGTTTTTTTGCCCCTTCTTTCTTTTTTCCTAAGTGTGAATGTTATGAATATCATTTTGAATGCAGTGGCCAGGATAACACCACTAATACAGAACTTTCCTAACTGACTCAGTGTTTAAAGCTTACATTTTGTGAGCTAATACACAGATGTTAATTTTTAATTGTATTTGGTGTCTAGGATGGAGCTGGTAACATGCTGCACATTTTAACTATTTTTTGCTACTCGCCAACTAAATTGTCAAAAATTGCTTATTTGAAAGGGGGTGAAAACCTGCTTAAAGTAATCACAGATACAACTGTTATCTGTTACGGGCTAAGAACTTAATGCCCCATTTCTCAAATGAGTTTTTGCAATAACGAGATATCTATATCACACTCCTAAGTGAAAAGCTCATGAACTTGCCCGCATGGTTATTTCCAACCTTTACTCTTCTCAGAAGTTCCCAGAGTTGTTGTTGTTTATAAAAGTGGAAAATGGACCTGATAAAAATGTTTAGTCTGCAGGGCTGTGTTTTATTTATCATATCACAAAAGAACAATGTTTTGTTGCATCATGGTCAAAATAGAAGCGACCTTGCTTGTTCATGAGTGCTCAAAGCCTAGAGATAAGAGGCAAAGTAATAGAGTACAATAGAAGGAGTGTAGTGTAATTATTTGTGACTTGTCATGTGAAGCCCTTTCAGGCCCCAAGTGATTCAAATCTGGGAACTCTGCACAATTCTGTACACTAACCATAGCCAGCATCAGAGAAATCTCACCCAGCTTCTCCGACAGTACTGAAATTGCATCAGTTTGTCATGCACTGAGCATGCCAGCTTCGCACAATATCATTTGCTTGCAAATGGGCCTGGCCCCAACGCCCTGAGACACATTCTTTGGTATCTGACTCTTGGCCTGTGATTTGTCATGTCTCTAGTGCTATCGGCGTAAAGTAATTTTAATAGATTCTGATGGTTTGCTTGTGGAAGGTAAAGAATGCACTACAGATTGTGTCAGGTAGCTTTCTGTGGCATGTAGCATGGTAGAGGCCCTCATGATGGTGATAGCCAAACAAAGAGTATGGATAAATGAGAACCCTATTTTGAGTGGTATTTAACGCTCCCCTTCTCAACACCCTGCTGGGGACATCCTTGCTAACTCAGCAGGTTCGAGAACTTGGGAGCTCAACAAAGCAGTGTTATTTGTGCTTCAGAGTTGTTTATGGATGGAATACACAGCAGAAAAGCAGTGGTTTTTTTGATCCCTATTCCAAAAGAAAAGTGTGTAGGATGTGTAAAAGTATTAGTTAGTTTCCAAGAACTAAACTGGGTATGTCTTTGTCTTGGTATTTAACTTTGTATTAATTGTATGGAGTATTAGTACTCTCTAAATAAAAATCCCTGGGTTTTCTTTTAGCAAGTATACTATTTAATACTGTAAAAAACCAAAAAAGATCTGTAAAATTTATACTGACATGTATTTTTATAAATTACATAAATATGGCCTAGGAGATAGATTTCTGAAGTATTTCTTCATAGATTTTAATTTCTATATTTATTTGACACTTATTTGGTTACTAAATCTGTGTTTGAAAATGTTTTCTTACATTATGAAGTAAGTATGTGGCATTTTTTAGTATTTCTTTGACACCACTAAGATGAGATTATTTTGCCATTGACAATTCTGATCTTTGCATCATTTTTTTCAGCTGACTTCCTTAATTGATTACTACTTTGGTCTTGGAGCCTGCAGCATAGCTCTCCAGAATTCTGCTGACACCAATCGATTAATGTGAAGGTGTTAGTTAGTGATTTTGTCCAAAAAACATTGAAAACTATGTCAGTAATCTGTTCTTAAAAACTACCAGATCATTGAATTTTGCTATTTTGAACATGTTAGTTTGGGTTAACAGGGATTTCTCTGGAGAGCCAAAAAATAATACTAATTCTAAAAAAATAAGTAAATCTTGTGGGAAGAACTGTTTTTTATTCAATTTTACATGAATATAGCATACAAGCACATACCTTAATATTTAACAGACTGTTTTAAAATATGTTCATATTAATATTTAAGGTATCTCTGAGGAATTTATAAAAATGCCTGAGCATAAACTATTTCTTTTTAGGTGTATCTAGGGAATTTCTGACAGCAGTGTAACTCTGAGCACCCCGCTAGCAAGTCTGCAAGTCCACCTCTTTCCTTCCCGCTGTAGTTTCCACATTTGCTTAGCAGTTTTGCATAGCTAAGCAAATTTTTTAAATGAGCCTGCATTTTCTCATTTTTTTTTTCCAAATTAGATTCAGAAATACTGTTATTTTATACAATCCCTAAAAGAAGTTCTGTGTTATGATCAGAACTCACTGTTCAGTCTTGCACATAAAAAGAAAAAGTAAAGTTTCTTTTTAAGCTTGACATTAACTTTTAAAGTATGCCTTGCTTTTATTTCTTGGTGAAGATTTTTTGTAGGATGACTTCTTAAAACAATGTAGATTTTTGCAGTGTGCTAGCTAGGTTTTTTGCAGTGTGTACATTCCTGGTGCTTCCTAAAAGAGCTCTGCCTTATTTCCGAGTGGTTGGTTGTGGAGTGTGCAAGTTACTTAAATCCAGTGAGTGTTTTTGTGCAGAAGGCAACCTAAATCAGTTGCCACTAGCAAACATCAAAACTGACAAAGTACTGTGGTCAGTATAATATCCTTACATTCAGGCAGGGCAGAACAGGCATGTGCATGCACACAGATGTTTCTGGGCACAGATACACAGAAGTACATGCATATGTCAATATGAGAAGGATTTATTGGGGTGTATTGCTGAAGGGTGTGTTTGAGTTGCAGTACGACCTGATGTTTTAGTGACGTGGGTGATAGAATTTGCCATCAACACCAAGGTGGAAGTGACTGTGAACATGCCGGAGAACACGGGTAGAGTTTAAAGTAATTTTGGTGAATTGAAAGGAAAGGAAAATGAGGTGCTAATTCAATAGGAACAGGTGCCCAGTGTTGTATTTATCAAAAGTAATCAGTAATGGAACAAGAGTCAACAAATTAGGTTACAGGTATTCCTAAAAGGATCTGGGGGTTATTGTGCATCACAAGGTGGCCATGTCACAAGGCAAGTGCATGTTGGGATTTCAAAGGATGAATGTAACGAAAAAGTCAATAATGTGGCATGTACACTAAGCATGGAGTACAATGTTCAGTTTTAGGTAGTGCATTCTAAGAAACGTGAGACTATGGAAAAAAGGCATTGTATGAGGACTTAGGGCCAGTTACATTGCTTTCTGTATCTCTGATTAATGTGAAGAATGAAATACAGCAGGGGCTCTTTAGATCAAAAATAAAACACTGAGTAGGACCTACATAACAATTCTCAGCAACAAAAAGCTCTTAAAAAAAGGAGGCAATTGATCCATGAATCAGTGGTGGTGTGGTTTTACACCGTGATATTACAACACAAGAACACCGTTCAGGAACA